>JAVFHW010077062.1:47500-51621 GCA_032159205.1 Eurystomus glaucurus suahelicus
GAGATGAAAACCACAGCAAGGCACTGTCTATTTCAATGGTAAACACACTGCATTGCAAGTTACAATAGAATATTTCAGTATTTTAGCTAGAATAACTTGTGAGGGATCTAACTGAATTTAAATGGTACTGGTAAAAGTTTTTAAAACCACTAACAATATTTTAAGTTTGCATTTTAGATATTTGGGTTTTTTACTTTCTAGTTATTTGGGGACAACTTCATTTGACTGGGCCTTTGCTTCATGTGCCAGTTTAGGTTTTTCTTTGTACACTGATAGTTGTGCTTCATGATGTTCTTTGACACACTTGAAAATACTAATAGAGAACTTTGAGCACTTGGAAATGCGGAGCAATTCAGAGCCTGGGCACTCCTCACCTTTGCCCTTACGACTGTTTTAGCTATGTATGTTTTCTTCTCCTTGTTAGAGATCAGATGCTGTATGCCATCATCTTCCATGAAAACAGGGTAGCTGAGGGACCTCAGTTATTGCAAATTATTTCTTCCTAACAATTTTGTGGTACGTTACAGAACTGAAACCAAAAGACAGAGAGTTTGTAGTTTCCTTTGCAGCTGGTGCCGTTTCAGAGTGCTGGATGCCGAGACTGCACGCTGCTTCATCTCTCCAAGCTGAATGATGAAGTGGTGGAAGTTTTACCTGGGACAATTTTTAATGTTCTCTGAGTCTTTTCAGTGCTTAGTCCAAATACTTTAATGAATTCCTTAAACAGACAAACTGGCATTAGAAAACTGGTGAATATAAAACAATGATTTGGGTTTTTTGTTGTTTTACTAAATAACAATGAAAATCCTTGATATTTTTAAGTATGTCATACTAAGAATATGACTGAATAATGATGTCTTGGTTTTTTTTTTTTTAAAGGCAGTTAAAATTGGTAGAGATTTCATCTGTGGATCTTGTGAAAGGATGGGAGGTTCAAAGTCTCAATAAACTGAACTTTAAATTGTTTGCACTTCTTAATGGCAACTGATTAGCTTAATTAAGAGAGGAGATAATGCTTTGTTTTACTCTATTTGAATTCTTAGACTGTTGTCATTATTTATCTTTTGTCTTCATATTTTCATATTGAAGTAAATTAACATTAAGAAAAAAGGGCCCCATCCCCTCCCTCCCATGAAAACTTGTACAGCCCAAGCAGTGGAGGGGCTTAGGGGGAGAAAGGGAGAAGTTGCTGCATTGTTGTTCTTGGCCACATTGCCAAGCAAACTGGGGTATTTCTGGAATATTTCCTGCGTAGTTTCAGCTAGGCATAGTATCCCCTGTAATCTTTTTCTGAACAGCATGCTGCTTCAGACTGTCCTGTCCTTTATCCCAGTAGTAGCTGCAGCTCACTGGTGAATGAGGTGGTTCCTGCGGGGGTCTGTAAACACGTTTTAGGGTTCCCATTGTGCACATATGTAAGGATCATATTGTGTAAGCCTTAGTTCAAAACAAAGAAATATTGTGCACAATGCTGCCTTGTAAAAGCCTGTTTGTAAGGACTCTAGCAGAAACCAGAATTTCTCCATGTTGCAGAAAGTGGGGCATTTTGTCTAGTTTTGTTTTATCTGATCAAAATGCTTGTGACTTTAAAACTGGTGTGGCTACCTTCCTTTCTTCCTCGGTTCCCACAGACACATACACCAGTCTGTCATCCTAAATTTGCTGCTTAGCCTCTTGAAAACAATGCCTCAATTAGGAATATCAGCTAGAGTGTATTGGTATTCTAATTCAGTGGAAAAGGAGGTGCTGTATCAGATGATACAGAGCAGTGCCCAAGAGCAAGCATCAATGGCCAAACCCTGTGAGCAGGTAGTAGCTGGAAAGCCCAGCCTTTCGGTGCTCCACCTGAGCTCCTGGGGATGCAATGCCCGTGACCAGGTGCAGGTGGTCTTCCCAGTTATGTGGAGCCTGCATCTTTTCCTTAACCTCTTCTTCAAGGCTGATGGCATATTTAAACTGTCCTTGTGTCTGCTTTGTCTGCAAGGCTGAGGATTATACCTGGCCCTGGTGCAATTGTGCAGGGTGGAAAAAAGCTGCTTGTCTCTAACTGCCATTCTTGTATACTCAGAGAAAAACCAGTGTCAAAGACGGATTCTTATCTTTGCGTATATTGCTTTTCTCTCATCTCTTGTAACTCCTCCAGCACTGGTGAAACTTTAAAAAGTATGTGAAGGTGATGTGCACTTACATCAATGAATGCACAAGAACTTGGTGTATGCATTACTGTAGTGACTGAAATCTTGATACAGAGAAGGTAATCCATGATATAACTCAATAATGCAAGTTTTTCAATAAGAAATTAAGTCTAGCTTCATTCCTATGGAACAGACACCTGGTTCTTAGGGAACCTAGGACACTTTTTTTAGAGGGTGCCCAGAGCTACTGTAGATATAAAACACAATTTCTGGCTATGAGATCTCTGCATCACCAAAATGCAAATTTTACTCCTGAATATGTAGGCCACTTGCTGAATAACCTGAAGTAATATATAGTGAAAATGTTAGTTCTCATGTATCCAGATTACCCCCTTCAAAGGTTTCCCTCAGGTTTTTAATATCCTGAAAGTCCCAGTCCTGAAATAGTCTGCAGTTCACTTAATTTTTTGTTCTTACAGTGAAGTCATTTAAATAAACAAATAAAAGTGGCACGTCATGCACAGCTTGTGCCAAAGTATGCTGTGTGCCAGTTAGAATTAATTTTTATGAATTTTCACATATATACATTTATAACTACATGTAGATACATATGCTTGTCCCTGGCATCTCTGATGATACTTATAGCACTTTAAATGTACACAGGTAACATCCCAGCACAGTTCTGACCTGTGTTTATTTTTAGTATTTCATGACTCACTTTCTTTAGCTGTTTTTCTTTTTCACTTAATGAACGGCATATAAATCTTATTGCTAAATCACACTAGGATATTTGATAGTAAAAATAAACTCCCTCCTCCTTTTCTTTGTGAATAGCCAGATGGATGTGTTTACCCTTTAGAGAAATTTAGATTTGATATTTTTGTTATGTTTTGTTTTCTTCCTGGTAATTATGTTGGCATTTTGCTGATCTCTAGTTGTGCATTATTACAATGGAAGGTGACAATTTGATTGTCTTCAGTTGGAGAAACAAGTAATTTTATATTCACCAGGCTGTCAGGTAACAGTACCTCACAGTACTAAGAGCTCCTGGCAATGTGGTTTGGCACCTGTATTTAAGTGCTCTGATGCTTGCATAACCTCTACTGCATCAGAAATACTTTACCTGCTAGAAATGTTTTTAGCTTGTAGTGTAAGGTTTTTATTAACAAGACAATCCCTAACTGGGCTGCAGAGCCATTGTCTTATATTACATAAAGCAGTTTAGTGCAACTGTCTACAGGTGAGCCTGAAATCGAGATTTTGTTTCACTGTCTACTGAGGTGCTCTGACTTAGAAATGAGAATCAGAAACTTCGAGAGGAGGGACAAGAATGAGGAAGGAGAGGAGAGAAATCTGACCGTAGATAAAATATTTCTGTTCTGAATTAGGTGGTGCAGAGAAATGGCACATGACCTTCTGTTTCCACACCTGTAGGATTGAAAATTAACTGTTTAACTCGTTACGTGGAATCTTAGCACCTCCTGAAAATTAACCTTGGAAGGAAAAAAAATTTAAGAATACTATGTGTTACCAATGAAGTATGTATCTCATAGAGTATTGAAAGGATTTAATGAATCGTTTGGGAACAGATGCCCATTAAGTTTAAGTGTGGTCTGAAAGATTTCTAGTTACTAGAACAAGTTCTTAACTGGGTTTATAAGGGGAAGAAAAAAAAAGTATTCTTGTCTTTTGTATAAAGACTCCACTCAGTCTAAACATGCTAAAATAAATTCCTCTTAGTATTTTTAGGCATCCTTTATCAAAACCATTTATATAATCATTCAGCTAAACAATTAGGTCTTTCTATTTCATAAAAATATGTGAATTAATGCTTATTTATCATAACCATTGTTTGTTAACTGTTGTTAATGATTGTTTTTATTTATATTGTATATTCTATTGCCTGAAAAAACATGTCCTGAGAAGTTGCTGATGGATAAATTCTTGGCATGCTCACTCTTGTTCCCACCATTATTGGTAAAGATA
>JAVFHW010077064.1:0-51937 GCA_032159205.1 Eurystomus glaucurus suahelicus
GTACAGAAAAGGTTTTACAATATGTCCTTTTTTAAAATTCAAAATCATGATTTATGGACAGGAACTATCTTTTAAATTTTCTTTAAATACTGCCTCTGCTCTGAGTGCATTTTTGAAAATGCACGAAGCTAATTTAAACATGCAAATGTCATTCTGTGCCTCTATGGCACGTGTCAGCGTGTGCATGCCTGCAGGAAAGGGCACCCATTAGGTATAGGAACGCGCAGGATGGATTCCCTTCTGGTGCTGGCACAGACGAGTTAAGCATATCGGAATGTGTACAACCCACAGTATGCACATTAATTTGGAAGATCTGACATTTATGAACTTGGATTAAACTGCTTCTCATGATTACAGATTCATGTTTCTGGATGACTTTACTGGGATGTCTCGGATGGAACCCTACGGGACCGTTTCATGAGGCACCAGAAGGGTAGCAGCATGCCTTATATGGTTAGCCTCAGATTTCTCGGAATCTGAGTAAATGAGACACAGCAATCGTTCTAGGAAAATGCCACTTTAATTATAATAATTGTTATTTAGCAAACTCCATTTATGGAGGTGGCATACAGTACTGCAGAATCACATGCATAGGACCCTTTCAAGTACTAAGGACTGAAGTAACACTGCATGGGGAAAAAAGCAAGGTTGCTTATAGTTTCATTCACAGACATCCACAACCTAATCTAGTAACTCTGAAAAACTCTAACTGTAGAAATGGCCATAGAGGCATGTTTACAGATCCACATGCTTCATAAATAGGAGGGGAAATGTATACATAGTCTATTACAATCTGAAAAAAAAAAAAAATAAATAAATATTAAAAAAATCTTTGTTTCTACCTTGTAGTGTTATGATTGCTCGTAAGTGACCAAGTATTTTAAATTTACTTTTGTGAAAATAATAT
Organism: Eurystomus glaucurus suahelicus; assembly: GCA_032159205.1. Classification (NCBI taxonomy): domain Eukaryota; kingdom Metazoa; phylum Chordata; class Aves; order Coraciiformes; family Coraciidae; genus Eurystomus; species Eurystomus glaucurus. The sequence goes on from JAVFHW010077064.1 coordinate 908, forward strand.
ATTTTGCACGAATAGATCTGAGATCAAGACTAGAGTTCAGTTTAGGAAGTTAATCCCAATCATATCCATGCTTCTGTCTCACTACCAGAGATCGCTGTTCCCACATTTTGGCTCACCAAAAAAAAATTAATGAATTTTCATTTTCAATGCAAAGTCACACAGTTGTCTACAGAACTGTTACATATTAAAAATGATTTTTCTCCCTAGATCATAATAAATCAAACTCAGTTCCTCCAGCTACTTCACCCTCCTAGATATCTCTTTTTTCACCAAGGTTAGCTGCTTGAACCAGCCCAGTTCCCAGTTGCAAAATAATCATGCAACAGAACTAAGGCAGTGGCAGTCCGGACTCGGCCCAACTATGTCTGGGGGTTAGTTTAAACTTGCCTTAATTTAAGCCACCAATAAAGGTGCTTTGAGCCGAGATTAGTGATTTAACATGGAAACACCTGACACAATAAAAACAAATGGATAAAGGGTAGCAGCATCTTAAAATGTCACAGTCTCTACTACCTATTAACTGGCAACTTACTTTCCAGAGGTTTTAGAGATGAAACACTGCAGTGAGTACATGGGTTATTCTGTTCTGAAATGAAGCTGTATGTTCTTTTATGCCTCTCAAATCACATAGTGTTATTAATCTAATACAAAAAGCATCAAAGAATTAAAATGGCATCTGAGACAGTGCAATATCATGCTATATATATCATGCTGCATGCTTTTAAAAGCATAAATTTAGCACTGAAAATATGCTTCCTGTTGTTTTAATGCTAGTTATCCTATATATTTCAATTTTTGCTACCTTAGTGTAATAGAATATTTACTTACAAATACATTCTTTCATTTATTGAAAACACCTGAAATCAGTTTCCAGAAAGAGATTAAACTTATAAACCTTGAGCTTTATTAACTTTCAGGTTTCCAAACCTTGAAGTTAGATCAGCCAATGTACAGATATTTTGTTTTAATCAAAATTGATTTTTTAATATTATTGCCACTTCTCTTGATTTTCTGGAACTGCATGATAGGGCAGAACAGCATGTTTCATTCATTCCTTAAATTATGGTTCCTAATGTGAGTGCTTCTTCCAAATATCCATGAAATTGAAACATATGTGAGGTAGTAGTTATTTTTTCAAGAAAGAGAAATGCCTTTGGAGGAGAAGCAAGCAAGAAAATCCCACCCAGGCTGCATAAAATGCTCTCTACCTGTGCCCTCTTGAGCATGTTCTTCAGAATAAAATGAAAAAGAGAAAGGAGGCATTCAAGTGTAACAAAAATGTATCCGTTAACACAGCTATCAAGTTTAGTTTCCTTAATGTCATGGAGTTTGATTCTCGTTTATGCTTTTCCACTATAATTTATACCCTGGGAAATACCAGGGTATGAATATATTTTGCTAGAAAGTATAGATGGGCATTAATGTAACCAAAAATAAGGCTCACATAATGTCATTTTTTTTCATAGAATAGCCTGGAATCTTCAGACATTACTTACAGGTTTTATTTAAGGAATAGACATTTTTTCTACTTCTTTGGATTTAACAAAGTCAGTGGAATCCTTTAGATAAATGTGAAGGACTGGAAAGACATTCCTTAAATTTATGGAGCCTGGGGTCTCCCCACATGGGATTCTCAACCCTTTCAAATTCCATGATGGCATTTCTGGGTTGATAATAATTATTTTGTAGTATCACTCAGGTTTTGTTTCCAAGCCTATTTAAGTTTGCGGTAACTGGATAGCTAAAAAATAAATTCAAACAAAGGCAAATTGTAGCAAATAACATTAAATGTGTGACTTCAGTGGAACTACATTGCTGTGCATTAGCATATAATTTAGTCCACTGTCTCTCTCATGCTCTAACGAGGCATCACCACACATGTTTTCCTGTCCCATCAAGGGTTTACTCATTTCCAAGTGGTCCATAGCCTGAACAGATGTATTCAGTAAAGCCAGCTGAGCACGAGGTTTTAATAAAAGATGGCCAGATTAAATGTGCATGAAAACGATGTTGCACTGATACCTGAGAGTACCATCTATTTTCAGCAGCACTTACTTTCATTTACCAAAGATAAATGAAGTCTCTGACACGTGCTTTGTTGCCATCATAACGATTCTTCTTAACCTTTTGCCAAAAGCACCTGGGGCTGGGAGCTCCCTACTACCTACCACTGACATGTCGGCTGCATATACTCTAGATGAGCCATTCCAACATCACCTTTGAAGCATCAGCCCACTAGGAGCTGCCTGGGAGGTTATTGCCTGTCAGCCTCCTGCATTTTCTTATCCAGCAAAGACTTGACTTTGGGGAACCTGTGAGGTGTATTTCATATGGCTTCAAATCCATTTCCATACCTTCTAAGGTGCTTTATCCATAGCACATCTATGATGATCTAACATTAGACTGCAGGGAAAGACTTTGCCTGAAGCATTAATTTTGCAAGCGCAGTCATACATGCCAAACCTTAATCGTGTGCCTACTCCTGTGGAAATCAGTCATTCTCAATGTGAATATTTGCTTTATGCTTAATACACTGTGGAGTGATATAACAAGGACAGAAAAGCATCTCTGTGTAAGCAGAGTAAGGATTGTGAGAAACCGAAGCAAAGAAACAATAGCTACACTTCTCCCTTCCTCCCTCATTGCAATAGTTTTTTCTCTCTCTCCTGTGCTATTCGTGTATATTTCAGCTTCTAGTCTTCTAAAGCTCTTTCTAATTCAGTGTTCTAATTTAAAAACGCTGGCTGAAGATATAAAGAAGCTATAACATCAACATTTTGAAGGCTGTTTGAACTCACAGTATCAATTTACAAGATTTTTTAATGCTTTTGTATTTATTTGGTTAATCTATGGTTAAATGGTTTTTCTCAAGTAATCTCTAATATTTTTCTGAAGGTAGAACACTTATTTAATGAAAAATAAAATAAGAACTACTCACATAATCACCTGACTGCAGGAGCAAGGGATTTGGGATAAAAACCTCATAGCTCAAGCAATTTTTAAAAATAATATTTAAAATATGACATCTAGGAATAATTTATTGTTATTATAACCACCTTCCTCAGAGGCCAACTTGAGCTCTATCATGGAGCACAGTTTGCTCAGGCCTTGAGCACACAGAAAAGTGCCGGGTGCTTCACAGTGCAGTGAGCTGGCATGGGACAATGGTGGCCCCACCAGGGGAAGAAGCAGCACAGATGCAGGAAGGATGCGCAGACTGGACCAGTTCTTATAGATTTGAGATTCCACTGGGTAGTGGGTCTGGCTGAGCTGGTTTCCCCCATAGCAGCCCTCATGGTGCAGTGTTTTGTGCCGGGAGCTAGAAGGGTGTTGGTAATACACCCGTGTTGTGACTACTGCAGAGCAGTGCTCACACAGCACCAGGGCTCTTCCCAAAATCCCCCTCCCAGAGTGGGATGGGGTGGGCAAGATCTTGGGAGGGGACACAACCAGGACAGCTGACCCGAAACGACCAAAGGGATATTCCATACCGTATGACATCAGCTCAACTATTAAGCTAGGGAAAAGGGGGGGGGTTGTGTTCCGTTGTCTTCCAGAGCAACCACTACATGTCTTGGAGCCCTGCTTCCCAGGGAGGGGCCAGACATCGTCTACTGATGGGAAGCAGAGAATAAAACATTTTCCTTTGCTTCTGTGCGCAGATTTGCTTGGCTTTGCTTCTGTTATTATTAAACTGCTTTTGTTTTCCATCTTATTTTCCTCCCCCTTTTTTTGCTCTGCTGAGGAGAGAGAGGGGAAAAGGGGGGGATGACAGAGTGGCTTGGTGGGCACCTGGCGCTCAGCCAAGGTTAACCCCCCACACTCTGCTGCTGCCGAAAAAGCCTGGCGTGTCAAGAAGCAAGGATTGGATTTCAGGGGAAAGTGGGAACCCAGCCTGTCAGGATGGTCAACTACAATAATGCCAGCAGCAATTGTGGTGAAATGCTGTCCCTCCAGCTACAGCCCAGTGGTTCATGATGAATTAGGCAGGCAGCAATATCCTCAGACTCCAGTAGCACACCAGACTTTAACGTCAACTTTCTCCTGCTGCTCTTTGAGATAAATACAGCATGCTCCTTAATCCTACTGGTGGCTTAGCTGTGCTTTTTCACCACCTACAGCTTACAGGATCAACCCCAGAGTTGTTAAACAATCCAAGAGCAATACATTTCAGGGTTTTCCTATCATCAAGCTTTGCAAAAAGGCTATTGGTGAAAAAGGCAGTGAATAATCATATTTGTTCTGCTGTTAAATGCCCAAATGAAATAAAACATTATCTGAGGCAGATCAATTCAAAATGTTTAGGCTGCTACAGAATGCCACCAAAATATAGCCAGGTAGATCAGCTGGAAGATAGAATTCACCTCAAGTTGGAAGTACTGGCTGCATGCAGTATGCACCTGGTGAATCCACAGAAACCAGCAAAATACACAGGCAAAAGGAGAATCCAGAACCCTTTGTCAGCACAGCAGTGCCAACTCAAGTCTGAAGTTGTAGTGTTGATGCTCACCAGGAATTACTTACTTTCCACTGGGAGGACATGTATAGGAATCAATGGTTTTAACTCAATTTTCATTAAGAAATGCAAGATTCCTGCCCAGCTGGTGAGGCACATGGCACAGCCACTACCCCTTTCCTCGTACAAGTTCTTCCCCACCCTCATTCAGTTGCACACCTTGTTTGCCAGTTGCCTTTTTCATATAGTTGTTTACACAAGAACATGTTTTGGGTTGCTCTTTAGTGAAGCAGGCATTTCGTCCAAGGTTTAGTTTAGAATTTAATTGACATATTACAGACAATAGGATCATATCTTCAGTTACTGTAAATCTGTCAAAGTCGTCCTTGCCAGAAACTAAGGAGCTAGTTACCTGCTTGATTTCTTTGGCTAATTAAGTCTTCTACACAAAGTATTGTTTTGCAGACACCATTGCACACATGCAGAAAGCAATAAACTAGTGGAGCTGTTCATGTTAGAGTTTGTACTGCTTGAGCTTTGTTAAAGAAAGTGTAAATCCATTTAGAAGAGGAATCATTGCTATCATACAGGAAATTAGCTCAAAGATAGCTTATTTGTCAACTAAATATATACCTGTCGCTCTCTTTCCAAATATAGATGGAAATAATCCTCTTTGTGGGTTTTATTTGTTCTTGCTCTAAGTTAACACCTCTGTGCCTGTCTAAAAGGAATGCCTGGCACAGTTCACGAGCTGGTTTGAGCTGGTACCATGAACCTCAAGGGTGCTGTAGCTTTTTCATTGCAGAAGTGCAATCCTTGCTGCTCAGCCCTCTCAATCAACGAACAATTCCAAATGCAACACAGATTATAATATTGACTGATTTCTTTTGCTCGTTTTGTTTCAGCAGTTAAATCCTCGCACAAATGCAATTTGAAGTACCAGACAAGCTCAACTGTTTCCTGGGCCGCGTACTCAAGGCCAACGGAAAAACTCCCTCACACGTTTTATCAGATGACAGCAATGTTACTCTGACTTAAAACTTTGCATAGAAAATATGAGTAATGTAGAAGGTCTATCAGTAGCATTAGAAGACCTTCTAAAAATGTAACATTAATTTAACTAGGGACCCTAATTCTCATGAATGTTACAGGTGCTATAGAAAAAAAGTCTTTCTGCTACATTTACAAACAGCACATGTAGGCACGCTGCCAGCCTTCACATGGGCCAAGGGAGACACAGTAAATTCTTACAGCTTTAGTGTTTACTTCATGGCTCCTTTGAAAACAACAGTGGCTAACTATGTTGATGGAAGTCTTGCCTGAGGTCCCCAAACAGTCGTTAAACTTTTAGCCTTCTGTTCAATATAAAATGACACGCTCATTCTGCATTTCTTTCACTGAGCTGCTGTGGAGGAGCCATGATTCGATTGATGTGCCTGGCTCCAGCCCCAAAATGATTGCATTGCATTTTCCCATAGCAGGCTGTCAGTTCACATTCAGAAAGCCATACAGGATGCAATTGTCTGGTCACCAAAAATAGCTTCGGTGCATATTTAAGCCATTTCAATGTGGCAATATGAGAATTAATTCTCTCTTCTCCTTCTGGAAACTAATCATTTGCATGGTAGTGCTGTTCAGTGTGCACGGAATCACCACATCCCACAACATATTAATATTTTAGTTTGTTATCTCTTAAGTTATTTTTAGCAGCCAACTGTCCTTGTGTGAAGCTCAAAACTGCAGCAAGATGCTTAGGCATGTTCAGTGCGTGGTCAAGGACGTATCGTCATACATCTGCTCAGCAGGCTGCAGCCTTGTCTGTTATTAAAGTAATCTCTGAATTGCTACTGTAACACATGTAATCATCAAACGCAGGATGTCTTTTCCCACCTGCTCTCTATTTATTACTCTGTTATCCTACAAGTTCTAACAGTAACTTGTATTTCAGCTGATAAACACCTAGAACTGAGACTCACTATAACAAAGCACAGAGTATTTTGTGGGGTTTGTTTGGTTTTGTTTGGTTTTTTTTTTAGCTACTAGAGCATATTCTCAGCTTTTCAGTATGCATTTCTATTTTTAGCATTAGTTTAAGGACACGGAAATTTAAAATGCTCAGACATAATTAAATATCTGTATTCTGGATTTACAGCCAAGAATCACATTTAATAAACCCAGTGGGTAGGAGATTCTATTGCTTTGTCCTACTTTTTGAAAATGCACAGGCTTTCTGTATTAGAATATCAGTTTGGAAATGGATTTATGTCAATTTTTGTGCTCTCGAAAGATCAGCGGTCCCCAGCTGAAACCTTTGCTGCTTTTCCTGACATAGTAAACAGCTCAACAAGAACTATAATATGTCAGCTGCATATACTCCCCTGCTAACATATTAATTATCTAATTTTTCTTCTCCTTGAGAGCAGAACTTCTGCATTTTGGCAAATTTAGCACAGTGCATGTAGGTATTAAGAGATAAATTAATTTTATTATTTCTCCCCTTCCTGTTCAATACAGAGAGTGAAAATACAAGTAGCTGAAACCATCAGCAAGCATTAATGTTACATCTTTTGAATTTACTAGGCATTCTCTCAGAAAACAAGGGAAATAACAATGTCACTGGAGATGCCTTGCAGGCTCTCAGCCTCCCAGGCTTCACCTTCAGGAACCAACCTTTCTGAGATTACAGCTTGATTCATTTAGCTAACTTGCCCTCCCCAGCTAACTGCATTACATTCACACCATTCCCTGGAAAAAAAAAAAAAAAAAAAAAAAAGATTCCAACTTTCTGAGAACACAGAAGGCAAATTGTCATATTCACCTTCAAAACTGAAACAAAAGAACAGCGGAGAGCTGTTTTGTGATTTTGCTATTATATACTTCCTGCCCAGTCCTAGTGTTCTGCGCTTGCCATCACTTAGAAGAGGAAACTTTCCAGAAAGTGCAAATACCCAGTCGGAGCAAACACCTCCCATTCAACAACAGCACTTGTGCAGAACACTCGCTCCTTGCCTGATCCTTGCACTGAAGCATCCAGACCATGCACCCCAGCCCTTAAGCAGGGCTGTGGGGACACTACATCACCTCCACACCTTACGTGCCCTCCTGCCATTTCAGCCTTGCTCCCACAGCCTCTGCCATCAAACCAACTGATTCCAATAAACCAGTCACAGGCAACATGGCTGGAATTTTTGTCCTTAGGCAGAGGTCAGGACCAGCTGATAGCCCTCCAGTGACAACGGGCTGCTAGAGTAGCAGAACAAGAAATATTTGCACCAGCCACTCTCTGCTTCATACAGAGCAGATTTGCATCTAGAGACTGTTTGCACCCAGAGACTACAGCACATATTTCAGTTGATTGTGGTTAAACAGTCCTAAAGGACAAGGGATGAGAAAACAAGATTGAGAAAACAATTTCTAATTAATGTATTTCACAAATCAGCTTTCTTTTACCGTAGGAAAACCAAAGTGGTGGATCCTAGAGGTGTTATATGTGTAGAGAGTGTCATATATAGCAGAGGTCTGGTAAATATCTTGCAGAAATGCTAATGAAGTAGTGCTTATTCAGCTTTTGCAGCTTGTTTCCAGCTAATTTCAGTGGTTTTTTATTTCTCTTTTTTCAGTCCCTGCTTACAGATACATACCCATGTTCACCATCTCACATGGTATATGATGTCTAAAGTTTTAAAATGAATATATTTTAGAAGAAAAAAATAGATTAATGTCTTTTGTCTGTAGTCATTATGTAATACAAGTACTATAAAATAGGTATAAAAGGAATTTAAAATCTTAATTCATACTCTGAAAAATCAAATAATATGAAAGCTTTTCCTGAGCAAATCATATTCTCGAGGAAAGAGACCCAGATCTGTAAGATTCCCTAATAATAATTCTATGATCATTCTATAATTCTATAATAGATTATAAAAATTCAGAGGCTTAGTATAAAACTATTCAGAATATAAGAAGCATAAGACAAAGTATTTATACAATAGACTTGGCACAGTAGTTTTCAGGGGGGATATGAAAAATATAATTAATTGGTTCATAATTTATTAATAAAAAAGTAAGGAGTCGGAAGGGGTGGCTTTGCTTAAAACACCTAGACTTCATTGTAACCACATGTTAAAATATGAGCAGTACTGCTTTTAAGAGGAAATGGGATAAAATCACATAATTAATTAACTTATAACTTATTCATGAAAAAGGAGTTGGAAGAGACAGTCTTGTTTAAAACATCCAGACTTCACTGCTACCAAATATTACAATCTCAGTAAGACAATCAAGTCCTTCATTCTACCCAACATGTAAAGCAAGGTCTGTGCTAATGACTGTGCACATAGCTGGGTGGGCTGTTTGCATGCATGGGCTCTTTGCACAGAAAAACTTAAAACCGATAGACTTACCAGTGTTTAAATGACCAAAAAAATAGAAAGGTAGCACTGCCCAGAAAACGTACAATGTGCTATGGTACAAGGCAGCCAGATTGTCCCCTTCTTTTGCTAAATTCCCAGGTTGTGAAAAACTTGTTATGGATACTTGGTCAGTTAAGTATCAACATATAAACTGTCCCAGGAGCCTTTGGGCTGAAAAAACTAGTGCTGGATAAAAAAGCATAACATTTGGTCATTAAAGATGATAATGGCTGATTGCAGGTCTGAATCTAGCAAAGCACTTCCATACCTGCTAAGCTCGAAGTAATTAGTTTTGCTTACCTGCTTAAAAAAAAGTTAAGTGAATGACTTCTGTAAGTAGCAGCAACTCTGGAAAACTGAGCTGAGGCTTACTTTGAAGAGGTAGATTTCTAAAAGCAACCAGAAGTTTTGTTTCCCTCCATTTCTGCATCTGTCATATTTCAACCTCATTGACAGGTGTTATATGGCAGATAATAAGATAATATGACACTACATCCAAACACATCCATTCACTGTTTAAAGTCACTGCATGTCCTAAACAACTTAATATCTGAAAGGTTTCAGGTGCTCAGCAACACTTTTCAGGATAAGGCTTGTAATGAGAAGCAACTACTAGTAGAGCGTGCTTGCTTGGTAATGAATGATAGAAGAAGAGAACTCTTGCTTATACTCATCTACAGTAAAAATACTCCTGGCTGCAGCCTTCAGGTAGTTACAAAAATGAGGTTCCATTGTTGTGAACAGGTGAAACAGTGTCAGAGCCTCATCTGAGAGAAAACCAATTTGTCATTTCTTTCCTCTCCTCTTCTGACAGCAGTGGAAGGATGACATAGCTGAGTACTGCATTAAACACCCAAAGTAATTCAGTTTGAGCTCCTCTGAGTATGGTTTTGGGAGTGGCCATACAAGACACAGAAAATGTCATGTGAAAAAAGGGCAGTATTTAACATGGCTTCAGCAATGGATTCATCACTGATGAGCATCGGTTCAAACAAGAGTCATCTGTGTCTCCCTACAAGCATATGTACATGCCATATATTGTCCAGAAAGGTGTGTAATACATATTTAATAGACTCGTTGTGTAAACACATACTAATGGAAACAGAATTTGCTAACAAGGGCAGTCCTGTCCGTGGATTTTAGTGGTAATACTCAATGAGCAAAGTGGTTCTGTTTTTTTCTATGCTAGACAGCTGGATCTCATCGCTGCACTGCAAAGCCTGCGCTCGCACTCATATTGGTACATAAGTACAGAAGTACTCTGATGCTTGCTTTCATATCTGACAGTGAAGGCAAATGACATAGTTAAATCATGTCCCAGCGCAGGAAAATCCCAAAGAGCCAACAAAAACTCTGAGATCTGTGATCTCCAAAGAGCTTTTCTAAACTTCAGTGTCACAGCCTTAACAGAGTATCTATAATTAATGAAATAATTAGATTTATACAGAGGCAATCCAAGACACCAGTCCCAGACAAATGGCTAATTCATTTTAAATGACTGATCTTAACCACAGTGAAGTGATTGCAGACCAAACCAGTCATCTCACCACACCCGTGCCTGACCACAATGGGGGTCCCACAGCCTCTGAGCAGGGGGATAGCACCATTCAAGAGATACCAGAACACTGGCTGGGCTAACTGGAAGGAACAGTCCTAGTTTCATTCACGCATTGCAGTTATTTTACATTTTGTCTTCAGTGTAGTCCAAACCAAACTCCACAGCCCTAATTAAACACTCACCGAAATCTGGCATCCTTCTCATGTAATTGGTGAGGCATATATATTTGTGACGGAGCACAGTTTTATATCAAGTTTGACTTTCTCATGGAGATTCATTCCACAGTCTTTTATTTCCTATTGACTTCAACAATTCACAGCAACAACACTTCATAGTAACATATTATAAATTTGCAGAGTCTTGCAGCAGGAGCTAAATGAAATGGCGTCACCAAAGCATGTTAGTGCAGTGCGATCAGTACCACTTGTATTAAACAAATGGATATTAAAGTTCCTCGCATCAAAATAACTGTGAGACAAACTCTTCTACTCCATAAATTGCATTGGTATCAAGGGGTCAACATGCAGACTGATGCTGTATTAGGAAATAAATCTCAAAACTGCCAAGTTAAAAGCACTATAATAGGAGACCCTTACTGTTTAGAAAACGCAACTGCCTGGCAATAGTATCTGCTAAAATGACCTATTTCCTTCAAAACTAGTGAGGAGAAAACTAAAAGGACATACAGTTTTAAAAACATTTAAATAATTACATATTTGCTGATTCAGAGGAGAAGCTGCCTGACAAAAGGATCCAGGTTGCCTGAGAAATGGACCACTCAGGAGAATAATGTAAAAACTTCCCTGCTATGTGCTGCTTGCGGTAACAGGGGAACGAGGCCCCTGTGTTTAATTTCCCCAGATGGCTGTGCAGATCCAAACAAGGTCAGAGATGCAGTTTTAAGGACTACTACATAGGACACATGGGATAGGTTGCTAAACTAAATCCCTCTGCTGTTTTCCACAGCAACCCAATCTTCCTCATTGATATTTTATTAAAGCATAACCCAGGCATAGTGAGCCAAGAAAGGGTTAAAAAGAAAATCTGGTCTTCATACTTTTTTGATTTTGTGAGCATGAATCTCTTTCATGGAACAGCTGTCAAGTCAGCCAACGAAACAGGTCTGCTTAGGTCTCCTGATAATACCAACTGCTGTTGTTCATGTATCCTCAGTGACAGCAGCAAGATGAAAATCGAAATGAATCGCTCTACAAATGAGACACTTTTCTGCTTTGACTTTCCAAATGTGACAGTGTTGTTTGTTTTCTCAGTCAGCAACATTTAGAGATGTTCAAAGGCTCTGGTGTCAGAAAGTTGCTCAGGGGGCAGTTTCAAAATGGAAAAAAAAAAGGGGGGGAGGGGGGTTGGGGAAGAAATCTGCATAACAGTTCCTCAAACAATTATGTTTAAATTTCTGTCCATTGGTACTACTTCCACCAAATCAAACTGCAATATATTCCTAGCAATCCAAACTACTGCACACTTAGATCAGCAACTGTTAACATTTTGTATCTCTCTAAAAAGTATTTATTCAGTACCCTTACTGTGCTACAGATGCAAAATGTTGGTTCTCATCATAGGAGCTACTGATCAGCCTGAGCTCCCTCTGACGGGCTGCAATAGCACCTTCCATCCATCTGCTTGGGAGAAAGGTGGTTTTCAACTGAACACAATTACAGAGAAAAAAAGATTTTTTTAAAGTGTTCTTTCTTCAGTATGAGTTTGAAATATGAATATTTGCCTGTCTATCCAAAGAGCTGAAAACACACTCCAAATATAAATGAATTAAGCTTCTGCAGGATATATGAAATAAATATTTCTCTCCAGCTTGCACAGGAAGAACCTAAGGCACAGGGTACCCACTGGAACTCATCAATTACTCTCTTTGTTTACTGCAATATGTAGCTAGAAACAAAAATTAAAGTTGTAAAAGACTGCTTTGTTTTTTTTCTAACAATTGCATTAAAACTCATGAGCCATGCTAAAACATTGAAATATATTCTTATACATCCAAATGAATCCTTCCTTTCAAAATATATCTCCCCTGCATAATTTTCCTCCTTATCTAACACCAGTACAACAGTATCTAATACAAGAAACGCAATCCAATGTTCAGATTTTCTCACATTTTTGAGAGTGGGAAAACATTAACATTTACACATCAAAAAAAAAAAAAAAAAAAAAAAAAAAAAGGAGAGGGCTTTTAAAAAATGCATTACGTATTTAAGTTCATGTGGCTTCCAAGGATCATAGACCTTACAGACTTACCTACATGATGGTTACAGACATGCCTGTTAGAATAGACAAGGTCAGGGCAGTGCTGCAGTAACAGAAAGAAAGAAAGATGTCTCTCACATTAGTACAGTTTTGGAGTATGCTGATGGATTTCATGTGTATCTACCCCGATTACATAGTGATATCCCAAATCTCTAGAATCTTTTGGACATTTTACTCTAAATTCATTGAGGCAAAATCTTTTTTCAGTCCACGAACATATGTCTGAAGCCTACCCTTGCCAAATAACTTTAAAACTTCCGTTCTGTTAAGCAAGCTTTACTTGAGGGGCTAGCCATTCAAAAATCCCTGGGTTTGCAGGTGCCAGCTGTGAGACATCCAGAGAGTCCAATTGTGATTTAATAATTAATATCAGTACTAGGTACTAACAGCACTTTCAATCTGAGAGTCTCAAAGTGCTTTGCAAATACAAATTAAGCCTCCAAACATGCTGTCAGTGTCCCCATGTTACCAGTGAAGGAAGCGATACTCAGTCATTTGGTCACTTTACACAGAAAATCTGTAGGAAAGCAAAAATAGTATCAAGAACTCCACAATCCCAGTTTTATACTGCTAGCACAAAGCCATCTTTTTCTTTCTCTTCTTTTTTTTTTCTTTTTTTTTCTTTTTCTTTTTGTAAGTTTTTAAAAACTGTTTTCTGATTATCCAAAGTTAGATAGGGTAGATAAAGCAACTGGGTCCACACATTCTCCATCTTGGATCGGTTATTTATGATCACCAGATTATTTTGCATTAAGATAATTTTTGGCACCTGGTCATCTCTGAAACTGAGGAATAAGTGAAGATGAGCACCATGTCACTGCAGTTACCCAGCACTGCCTTATAAGATCTTGTACTTTAGCTGCTAAACTTAGAACCTGTTCTGTAAAATTTTCCATGCTGGGAATGTCTAGTTGTGCTGGTTTCATTTATTTCGAAATAAATTGTTCAGCAGATTAGTTGGGGGAGAGGAAGAGGCAATTTTGCCAAACTAGCATTTCCTTTTTGGTTTCTTTTTAAACAGCTGAAATCAGGTGTATATTCTGCTGAACAAGTGGCATTGTTGCTAGTAAAGGGATAGTGCTGGGATAGCACCAAACACAATTTATTTGCCTTTCTAAGTCAAAGACCTGAGGGTCAGTCCAAGCTTAGGACACTGATAAACTCAGATCAGATAACTAACAGGATAGTCAATTATATAAAATCCTTATGAAATGACTGATGATACTGTGGATGGCATGCATTCTCTTCTTGATTTTAGTTCTAATGCTTGTGCATCACAAACCTCCCTCAGTCCATCTGTGGAGGATGCCAAAGCAGAAGTATTAAGTATTTTGTTTAGGCACTCTAGATTCATGTATAAACAAGCATGAGGTAGCTCAATTAACAGGATTGTGCTCCCAAAACTGAGATATGGAACAAAGTAACAAGTGATCCTGAAGTGTACACAAATGCTTTCAGTGCTGATCAATCATTTCACATCCCATCCCAAAGAAAACAGAGCTGGTGCCACCTGGCACAGTGCCTAGACTCCCAACTGTCACCAAAATAATTGGCTCACCTGTAGATTCCCCAGCCCAGACACTGCAGGGAGAGCTGGCAGCACAACACAGGGGCTGCCCGCTGGCCAGCCTGGCAGCAGAGGCTCGAGCAGTGCCAGTGCTCTCTCCCTGAGTGAGAGGTTGGAGTGCTGGGCTCACATGGGCACTCTCCTGGTGACTTCAACAAGTTATGCTACAAGCAGCAGATGAAGTTTAAATACGAAGTCAGTTGATAGGTAATGCAACAAGTTTAATTCTGGGATGTCTGGCATCACCAGGTTTAAAAAAAAAAAAAAAAAAAGGAAGTAGTAAGAGCTTCCTTGGCTGGAAGAAACGGAATACTGCTCTTCTCCAGGGCAAGCCCTCACAGAGACACACACATCAAAGCAGCACATAAGCCACTAAAGATTTCAGCCTATTGATATCAGGCCATTGCTTCCCCCTTCAGATAGTTTCCATGTGCCTTCCTGTCCTAGATCTCACACAACAGTAGCCTCTCTGTTTTAAGCCTCCAATATTCCCCCTAGTGCATGTGGTCCCTTTCCATCTGACCTCCACACCTGAAAAACAATTCCTGCCTTGGGACATCTCTGCACTCCCCCCTCCCCCCCCCCCCCAATATCTACAGCAGCAGCACCAGGAATTGCAAATTACTCTGTCATGCTTCAAAACTGGCAGGTCAGCCTGGCTGCTGATGCACTGGTCTACAGAGAATATTCCCGTCCTGGCCCTCCATGTGCCAGTCTGGAGCTGAGGTGAAAGAGCAAGCCTGGCCAAAGCTGGCCTTTTACTACGCTCAGTGTGGACATGCCAAAGATATCACCCTGAGTACATCAGGTTTGCCAACCTGCCCTATTCTATAGCAGTGTTTTTTCATAGCATTAAAAATGTATAAAGAATTTGTTGCTGCAGAACTGAGTTGGGTTTAGGGCTGCAAAAAGGAGGAAATTTTCACATCTGTCAGGTTAATTTAAATAAGGTTGGTTAGTCAGAGCAGTTCAGTGGTTTGGAAAGTCAAAATAAGCCCTTAAGAGAGCAGTGGGGCCTTAGGGAAATTGATGATAAACATACTTACCAGCGAGCTATGCAATTTACGGTAACATACTATATACATGAGTTTGGAAGCCATAAGTCTGTGCAATTTGCATGTGCACACACACATTCCCAAATCAGACTTTTTAAAGAAAGAGTGAGGAGTCTTTTGTCCCTTAACGTATTAGAGCTGAATGGATGTAATCAGCAGGTTGATAAATGATACGCCTGCTTAATTTGCTCAGTTGCCAGGGCATAGATTTTGTGCAGTGCGTTGCAGTGTCTCTGGACAATGGATGAGTGGCAGACCCACAGCCATGGAAATGGCACGCCTGCTCCTATCCACGAGCAGCTAACAGGCATGCACTGGTAGTTGCTAGCATGAATTTCCTCCTGTGTGGTCCTTTATTCATTGCAGGATGCCTCCTTGCTTCAGTGTAACCTCTAAGTTAGTCCTGCCTTAACAGTTTTCACATCGGTTTAATATCTTGAACTAAGTATATGTTTGAAGAGCCTGTATCATAGGTACAATCCTATCTTTTACGTTGTATTTAGATATTAAATTTGAGCTACAACAGAAAGATGTAACATTGACTACTTCCCAGCATTTTACAGTATGTTTCAGAAGCCCAGGAAACCCAGGATGATCCTTTCTTTTTGCCTAAGCATGTCTTTTTCAATCCAAGTGCTAGTTGGCTGGCTTTTCTGCATGTAAAACCACAAAGCAGCAAGTATTTTCAGGATTATGAAGTGGGTAGCTCTCAGGGTTCAAGCATCAGCTATTGATCTTTGCTCTTACACTTTGTTACAGTATTACTGCAGCCCCTAAATAACACACGACTGAATTGCTAGACTATAACCACACCATTTGTACAGATTCTCTGTGACAAACGTAGCAGGACCCAAATCATTGGGTAATTCAGCTTCTCTTAATAATGCATAGCATAGATCAAGCCACCAGATTGTGATCTCCTTTAGACCAGTATAAATAGATATAAGCCGTTGTAACAGAGATCAGAGTCTGATCCACTGAGTACACACAGCTATCTTTGTTCATTTTCTCTGCACTAAGGGTAATGCAAGATCCTCTGGAGCAGCGTATGCTGCTAGGTAGGAAAATGTGCTGGGCAAGTTCTCATCCTAGCCACCCCCTGGGCTGTAAGACAACTCCTAATGGGCCTTTTTTCAGATTATCAGAGTCTCTGACAAGGGCTAGAATTGCTCACAGAGAATTAAATCTGGAAGGCTTAGGGAATGTGATTGTAAATTTTGTACTTTAAAGAAAATCAACCCACATACAGAAGAGGTGAATCCTGTATTATTTGTTAGTAAAACGCACAAGAAGGTAAGATTGGACAGCATAAGGTGACAGCCACATTCTCTTAAGCCACCAGTACACTGGATGTATCCCGTGCCATCCCTACCTCTGTGCTTCACGCAGGTAGAACCTCACTTCACAGGAAAGAATCTCTTACTACTTTTGTTAAAGATATGTGAAAGAATTTACTAAATTCAAATAACTTCTTGCAGATATTTTGATCCTGTGATATATTTTAGGTATGATTTCATTTTTAAAAATTGAGACGTTAATTGTATAGACAGTGTATATGTACTGCAAAAAAGTTCCTGACAGTATAAGAAGCAGTGATTTGAGTATACAGAAGATCAGGAGTCATTACTTTTATTGTTAATCTCCTGATTTGGTTTTGCTTTTGTCTTTTACTTCACTTTTGCCACATACCGTGTCAACTGAGTGGAAGGACAAAGCTATAAATAAGCTACTGCCTCTGAAGCACACTAGAATACATCATGCTCACAGTCCCTACCATCTTCAGAATGGAGATTTTTCTGGGAAGCTTTGTTTCTCCTGCTTGCTGCTTCACTATTCTGTTGTTGCTGCAAAGTAGTTGTTTTGGAAGTTATTCTTCCGATAGGAAGTTGACTTTTGCCTGTAGACTGCACGCACTATTTTTCTCACAAAATATATAAGAAAAGGTAGCCTCATTATGCAACCATACTTGTGAGAATTAGGAAAGCTATTAAAATTTGATGTGATCATTTATCACAAGCATAGTTATTACAATTACTAATACAACAGATGTGATGATGCTTTACGAGTCACTGCTACAAGAGAGGATGAGATGTTGGCAACTGTTGTTTGTCACACTTGGCTTAGAATTAAGTCATATTAAATAATATTTTAAATGCATCATTTTGTTTTTTCCACTGTGCTCCCAGATGGATGTTTGTCTTCTAATAGCTCACTGTTTAAGTTCCATAAATAGTTGGAACTTCTAATATTAAAATGGGTAAATTACCAAATAATGGCAAATATTACTGCTCTACTTGTCAAACACAGTTTGATATAAAGACATGGTTGTGCATTTTTTAAAGTGCAGGGCACATTGTACAAGTTAATCAACTTTACAAGGAAATGTTCCTTCTGGTTTGATACTATACAATATTTGGTCCGAAAAGGTTATATTTATTTACTCATTTAAAACAAAAAACCCATTCAATCCTACCACATGGTTTCTTTTCAGATATGCAATGTCAGTCAGGCATGCTCTGTTAGCCAAGAACGTTTGCCTGTCCTATGTCATCTGTACAAACCTTTGTGTTCTGTGTTTGCATTTCGGACAGCTCCTTTTAGACACACGTATTTGCTAATATCAAAATGCTAAATAAATCAATAGTATGTCAGACTTTGTGTGAACAGTAACAGAAAGTTGGGTGTCTCACCATTAACCAAGTCATATGATTGACAGTTAATCATTTCCTACCTAGCCATCTATAGATAAGCTCATTTTTGCCTTCATCTAAATACCAGAGTACATGCAGATAGCATCACAAATATCTATTCTACATTGCCATTTATGACAACTGTTGCACGCCACTGATCCAATAGCCTCATTCAACAGATACTATCAAAAATATGCAGCTAAATAAAATCACTTCATAAGTTAGAAGAACTAGCTTCTAAGGCCCTAATTTTTGCCTTTCATTAATTGTAGGAGCAGAAACAGGATCACTGTCAAATATAGGTAAATCCAGCACCGATAATTCAAGCAGTCTCCTACCCTACATGGTCTACCAGGTTTCCAAAAACTGTTGCAACTTGCAAAATATGGAGGTTCTTGAGTGCTGTCCTTAAAACCATGATGAGAATGAATCCAATACCTGCAGTGCCAGCCCTCCCCACCAGCCCCTGCTGTGTTCACACCGATGGTTACCTTCACACACTCCAGAGCTCTGCACAGGAATTTAAGCATGGTAGATGTTAACATAAGTTATGAAGCAAATGAAGAGGTAAAGTTAGGCCTCCACATCATTTTCAGCAAAGACAAATAAATTATGAATTTTCATATCTTAAATAAACTTTAAGGTTTTAGCTATTTTTGTTTCTACTCTCTGTGACCACAGGAGTTGGAACTAGTGTAGGTAAGCTGCTGCTTTCACTTCTGACAGGCAGCACTGGAAAAACACTTTTTTGGTTATACCTTAAATTACAACTTCAGGAGAAGAGAGGGTTGAGAAGACTCTGTGGCTTGAGAGGTGTGGCATTTGCTTTGGATACAGATGACCTAAGATCTTGTCTTTGCACCAGATTAAACACAACAGGAGCTTCAGTCTGAATTTTGCTCATGCCTGTCAGCCACATGCTTTCTGACTCAATAGATATTTAATCCTTTCTGCAAAAGGGAAACCATTATAGTAGATGAGTTTGAGAGCAGGAGCCTGTACTGGATGGCCCCTGGAAGGCAAGTTAGGCTTGAATATTCACACCATGAAAAAACAGACAGGAGTAAACTTGGGAAACTGAGCTTCTGACTGACCAATCTCTTATCAAGTTATCATCCATTACCACAGACATTAAAATATGTTTTGTCAACTCTCTACAGCAGAGTATACAGTACACTTCCCCAGGAAAAAGCCACAAATACCATACACAAATAAAACTGCACTCATTTTCAAATCTGCCTATCCTGCCACCAGTTGCTCACTCATGCCTACAGCTGAAGGAGACAGTTTTGGCTGCTGCCTACACCTACCTACTCTCCTTTCCTTCTTCCAGTTGCAACCAGTTTCTGCATTACCTGCAGAGTGGCTCTGCGGTCACCCTAGGAGACAGTCAGGGTGACAGGCAGCAGCACTGGGTGTATTTGTCCTCATCAAACACCTTCCTTCTGTCTCAGGTAACTGCTGAGCTAAATCCTTTTTTCATTTGCCTTGGTATGTCTAATAGCAACTGTTTGTTTTGAAATGCATGGGTTTGGAGGCAGGGCGAAGAGCATACTTCAGTTTTACGGAAATGTTATTAAAAGCTTTTCCAAAAGTTGCTTCTGTGGTAAAAAAAAAAAAAAGAAAGGAGAGGCAAGTTTTGTTAACAAAACCTGAGACATATTTTATTTGCCGAACAATGTACACAAAACCTGATTAAAGTTACACTCATATATTTTAAACAGTCTTAAATTATTCATTTCTATTTTTAAAATATATCCAAGCACAGTTGCTTCAGTAATAAATTTTTAAGATGGTGGGACATTTTACATCATACTGTTCTCCAGAGACTTTTCTTTGCATCTTGGGTTGTTCACTAAGCCAGGAATTGTGGAACAGGAAGGACTGGCCAATACTGAGCAAAACATTTCTGGATCAGGACTCACTGGGCACAGACACTGGAAGTGGTTGAAGAGGAATCAGGGAATTGGAGGCCCCATGTGCCGTTGAGCTGGAACACACTTCAGGAACAAGGGCCAGTGTTGTTAAGCACTACACCACAGGGATACCCACAGCATGTTTACTACTACAGGCAGCTGCTGCAGTCACTGTCTATGTAGAGCGCAGTATTGGCAAATGCAGAGAATTCAAATTCTTCCTCTTCTGCTCTGCTGCTGTGGCCCTTGAGTAAGCCTTCCAACCCCAGGCCTCAAGCATGCTCTCCTCCCTGCTGGGCTGTGGACTGAGATGAGGTTCCCACTACTGCTTCCCTAAGAAACTGTTTATGCTATACTGATGCTGAGCAGACCTTCCCTGAAGAGAGCTTCCCTAATTTGTATAAAGATTTCCTACTGCTTTTGTGGACAAATCAAGCCACACTTTCACAGGACAGCATCTCTTACCATTCTAAAATTGTTGAAAGCCAGTATTATAACAGACCAGTAAGCTACAAATCTGCACAGAATTCTTAATAAAATAAGGCACAGACTGCTTTACTTTTCAAGCTGCAAATCCAGTGTTTACACAGTGATGATATACAGAACAGTCTTCATAGGCTGAGATCTAAATCAGCAAATCCTTGCAATTTGTTTTCAAAGACTGGGGACAATGAAAAGTATCTAACCTGCCTCTCCCTAACTCAACAGAGTGAGCAGAATGTGCAATAAAGCACTATCTGCATTGGTACTTGACACGGAGTACAGCTACCAAAGCTGAAGCTTTTGAGCTTTTGACAATTAGAGCTCTACCCTGTGTCCTTATTCAGTGAAGCTGATGGGAGGTTTGCCTGAAATTGGTTCTGTGAAGCCAGCAATATGAGACTGCCATGAATATTTTAAAGTAAAGGAGCTGGAATACTCTAATGATCTTATGTAAATCTAGTCTAAGAATTTCCTTGGAAATTTTTTTGAATGCGTCATTAAGCAGGGGAGAAAAGGTTGGAAAGCAGCCTGGAAAGAACATTTTCAAAAGCCAAAATACTCCCTGCATTCTTTAGAGCCATCCAATTAGCCTAGCTTGAGGAAGTCAAAGAAGAACAAAGTGACAGAGCATCAAGTATGAGAGTAACTATAGACAGACCCTCCAGTTTCTCAGGAGATGGCAAAAAATCAGTAATAAGTGGTTAGCATGCTTAATTTGAACCTTAGATGCGTTGAAAAAATACCTAAGATTTAGCATTTTTTTCCTTACCATTAGTGCTAAAAATAGAAGTCCTGCAAAAATTTAAGATTAAGCAACAGTAAGAAGAGTGGTGGTGATACCACTGGTGTGAGTTCAAGCACTTCATGGTTCCCTTTTGGCCATGGCACTGAGCTCACCTGAAGCATTCACCAATGCAGAGGCTGGTGCAGGATACCCATTGGATTAGCTTGTCAGCAGCATCTATGCTGCATTAGCAATTACTTATATGTATTTGGAAAGTTGCAAAAAATAAATACTCATTCAGCACATGCCCAGGTAAAGGACTTTTCTTTGATGTAAGGTCTTATTTAGCTGTACTCAGAGCCATAAATGCTGTCGAGCCCTATTCTTCCCCTGTAGGTGCTGTAGAAGGTTTTCTCTGCAGTTCATGAGCTTCAAGCTAAGGACTGATGGCACCTTGTGCCCAGTTTTGATTTTGATTGCCACCATTGCTTGTTCAGGGAGACAGAAGGCATTGCTAACTGGGATACGTTAGGATATCTTCCCACATATGGACACAAAAGAATATTTTTCTCTATTACCTGCTGAAAAAGTTCTCTTC
Organism: Eurystomus glaucurus suahelicus; assembly: GCA_032159205.1. NCBI lineage: Eukaryota > Metazoa > Chordata > Aves > Coraciiformes > Coraciidae > Eurystomus > Eurystomus glaucurus. Next base: position 22,644 of record JAVFHW010077064.1, read on the forward strand.
CTATCTGGTCCTGATCACTATAGCACAATGACAAGTTCATCACAACCTCCAAGATACCACCTATAAATCCATGAAGTAATAGAAGAGCCATTATCCTCATTTGGTAGCAGGGAACTGAGATTCTGCAAAGTTAACTGTCCCCACCAAGGCCACAGCGACAGCAGTGTGCGACACTGCACACCCAGTCCACCTTTGGCTGCTCAAGCAGCAGTCGTATAATCATTGTAAAAGAGACTGCGAACAGTAACAGTGCACCGTTTTAGAACAGCATTTCTGTATTTCTAGGGATCAGCAATTTTTTCAATGAAACCGTCATCTGAAAGACTTGGATCATTGGAATGGATCAGCTATTACACATGCTGAATTAGCCGAATACCTAAATTGGCTTCAGAGTGGTAGATGTCTTTGAAGCAAGGATGCTAGTATAAATACCAAATTATTTTTCATAAGGAAAAATATTTTCATGGTTTTACCTAGAGGTAGTGCTGATGCCAGCAGTTCTGAGAAAAGACAAGTTTGGGTTTCTGTGACAAGCAAATCTTCACAAATTACACAGCTTGCTTTATCAGAAAATGATGACCCACTGAAATTATTCATGCCATATACAGATAAGATCTGGGACCTTTCCAGTGATTTAATAAGACAAGGACAATGCCAAGTACAAACAGAAGTAAAGTTTGGAGAAAACCACAGCAGTCGAGCCTCCTGCAAGTAGCTAATCCAGATGATTAAAACAGAAATCCATCAAGATAGATACCATCCCTGGTAGCATACTTAGAGACTTCACAAAGAATTCAAAATACATGGAAGATGAAATTTATGTGTGCTAGAGAGAGAATTAATATTCAAAGATGTGCTCATGATAGACAAAAGTATTTAGACTGTTTTCAGTGAGAATTAAGGGATATAGACCACTAAGTGACACACAGAAAGGTGAGTAAAAAAGCAATTTCAGCGACATGTTCTGAACAATGACTAAAATGGGTCAGAGAAAGTTTATCTAATCCACCAGTTACAGACTAGATACTTGGGAACATCATTCTCTATGTTTCTGGTCGAGGAATCCAAATTCCTCTCTGGTTCTTTTCCTGATAGCAAGTGTCTGCTTTGGCTTCTGACAGAATACTCCTCTAAATGAGGCTCATATAGCACAATAACACTTCCTATACACTGAAAGGTAAATGCGTAACAGGAGATGGCAACTGAATACTTTACTTAGTGTAAGGCATCTAATATGTTTTCTGCATAAATACAACAGTTGAAAATACCATGGTAATTAGGAAGTTTTGCATGCCATTAAACATCAGAAGCTTTTCTTTCATTCTTGTTAGGAATTAGGGAGTAGAAACTTATTTTCTATACTATTGATAGGGATAGAAACTGTTGTCCACATATAGACATTACAATAATCTCTCTTTCAGAATCTTTTAAATAAGTCAACACATGTATGGGATATTTATAAACTGGTTCATTGGCTGATTGCTTCTTCCTTCCCTCCCATATCAAGTTGCACAAAGAATGAACAGGAGCAGAAAAACTTACCTAGGGCCAAGCTGTTATTGATCATAACCATAATGTGATAATGTCGACTCCTTACATTTACTACTGTACTAAATATTAATAAGAGTTAAATCTAAGGTATTGGCATTATTACAGACAGAAATTGGATATCATATTTCTGTGTAAATTCCACCTCTTCATCCTGCAAATATCAGTGCATGTTAAATATTTGAATTTTCACTGCATTAAAAGTTCTAAAGTTCAACGGTAATTAGTGCAATCAGGTGCCAAATGATTCAGTTCCCAGGAGTGCAGTATTATAGAATGAACTATGGCAAAATTCCAGGGAATGAATCTATAGTATAATTAGTATGAAACTCACATTTTTAGCATAATGCAATAATTACATAATTTGTTCTACGGACATTGCAAAGCACTATCTATAAAATAATTTTTAAAGCACCTTAATTTGACAAAAATAAGAGTTAAATTATCTTATAATGCTGATGTTAATGTTTGAGGGAGAATGCAAATTATCTTAGGAAAAAGCCTAGTTAGTTGGGTAGATGTTACTGCAGCACAATTCAGAAATCAAAATTACGTAACTATAAGTGCTGTCTAATTTTCCTTAGTATTTACTCTAACTCTCATTTTCCTGCCACCAGACTGATTTCTGTTTCATATGTTTGATAATGAACAGGCTATCAGCAAGAGGTAGTGCTTCAGAAACAAGAGCATACCTATCTATTAATCAAATGAAAATAACTAAACTGTATGCAATGATTATTGCAGCCATAAATTCAAAATCTAATGTTAGATTCTTGATTCTGGAAAGCCTGACAAACAGTTATGATCTCACTCACATGAACAGCACTAAGGGATCATCAAGACAACACAGTTAAGACCTTGCATATTGGCAATAATATCTTTTTGGACATTATTTGATTCCAAAGGTAAATGCAAAGATCCCTAGTGCTTATCTCTTATATTAAAAATATAAACACCAAAGAAAATATTTTATTCAAAGCAATATTGCTTCCTTGAATACACAATAGCTGCTCCTATCACATCCTCTCAGTAGTGGTCCAGACTGACCTTAGATAACAGCGGTTGTATACAGAGCAGTTTTGTAAGCACCAGGATTAATGAAACTTTCTTTTCCTATAGATTTGTGTGTCATGGTTAATCGAAGAACTGAGCTGCTCAGATTGAAGCTTTTCTAACATCTGGGACATTTATTAAGTCTTTCTGCCCTGCAAATTCTTGCACACTAGCTAGTGTGAGAGCTCACACTGCCACCTTCCTTAGTAGGGGCATTTACAGGGCTTTTTTACTCGGTTGCCCATTTCCATGAAGCTGCTAAGAGTGTTATTGCTAAAAACCCTGCTGCTCCTTTTACTTGATACTGGCTAGTGGGTTGAACAGTTATTAGAGACAGGAAAACACACATAGACACACAGTAGACTGGTATAAGTGTTTTCTCCACATAAAACTAAGTTTTTAAAACAAACAACTGTATGGACCACACACGCAGTGACACAAGCAGGGAAAGATTGCATAGGGTACTCTGGTTTGGTGAGCATAAATATTGCGCTGTTGCTTTCTGTCAGTGTTATGACTAGAAACACATAACTTACTCCTTCTTTCTGCCCTACACCCATCTTTATTCAGTGTCCTTCAACCTTGTTAGGGTTGTCCACCATGGGAATCAATGCAGTGCTTTTGAATCCTACTCACTCCAATGCACATTAGAGTTCAGCCGTTCCCCCAGGTAGCCCCAAAGGGGAGGTATCACTGCAACTTATGATAAGTGATGCACTGATAAAGGTTGCCTTCATCATTTTATATTGCTGGGACCCATTTTTCTAATCTTTCTCAGAAGAAGCTTACATCATGTTACATCAAGTTAAATAATCACCTAATCTAAATGAAACCACAACGTGCACATACTCGGTATACCACTTAGTTGTTTTCCCCAGCTCAGAAAATTGACAGGGTTTGCACTGTGCAAGGCTGATTAGTACTTGAAACGAGCTAACCTGAACATATTAGCTCTGTCACAAGCTGTGGTTTTTTTGAGCAAGTCTCACAAAACATTCATAAAATATGGTACCTAACCTGCAATTTGTTTGATTGTTAATTTACTATCTTTCAGGATCTTTTTTTTTTCCTTCTGAAAAAGGTTCATCACTTCTAATGAAGTATGCTGTGCTTTTAATCAAATGTCAGGTTTTAATATCTCAGCTCAAGTCCTTTGGTGGAATGCATTTGGCAATTCAGGGCATGTCAAATTGAATAGAGCTGTAAGTCTAGTAGAGGAAAAGAGCTCCCAAATATGTTCTCCTGCATCAAGGTTATCTCTTAGACAGCAGATTAGATGTTCATTTGCCTTGGCTTATGTCAGAGAGTGCTGTCCTAGACGTGGAGGACTTCTGTTCCCTCAGAGTGCAGACTGTGCTATATTTAAGGCTGAAATTTTGAACAAAACTAGATAACGTGGGGAAGAAAGGTATGAACTAGCCAGTGTTTCCTCCTCACATTCAGATACTTTCCTCCCACTGCAACAATTCAGCTGAGTCTCATAGTGAAAATCTCTTGTCCTCCTCCCAGAGAAGGTTTATGTAAATCTTAATTACCACATCACAGTTCCAATATTTACTGACACGCTGTAAATCCATTGTGTACAAAGCAGACTAACATCCAATAATACAGAGGCATTATTTAATTATATGTTCATTAGAGCAGTGAAACTAATAATCCCCAGTAAAATCTCTGAAAATTATCCAATCATGATAGAGTAATCATTCTCCTTTCAGCGCAGGATAAAAGCACAGCAAACAGACGTTGCTGTATCACAAAGCTGTATCAGCCCCCAAGTCCAATTCATACTGCCTGCCTTACACAATCAACATATTTAAGAACATGCATTAGCAAAGCAACTCAATAATTCCAGTTTTGGTGCCTATATCAATTATTTCATTTCAATAGGTCTCACTCACAGGGAATGGATTCTAGAAGCTCATTTTATACACCCAGCTCTGATCCAAAGGCAGCAACAGTTAGGGGAGTCTTTCCTTTGTATCAGCTGTCTATGGATGAGGCCAATCCTGACAAGTCCTCTCTGTGGCAATTCATCAGATTTCTCACAAGATTTTGTTTCCTATGTATAGAATCCATCCCTGTTCAGACAGATAACATAAGGGCACTTTGCTTTTTGTAGTTCTACTCTGTGCATGTCCTCTCAGTTACAGTGTCCCATAATGCATGAAAGAATGCAAGCCAGTCATGTGAAAGAGAAAAATGTATATTTATCACAGGCTTTTCCTATAAATTATTTCTAATGGGGAGGAGAACACTTAATACAATATGCATGTGTTTTTCCATGGGGAGACAAAGCATCAATGTCTCTTTATCTGCTTGCAAGTTAAGAAGCTGTTCTTTAGCTTGTGGGACGTGGCTGTTGCTAAGACAACTGTGGTGCAGCCACTTACAATGTCCGTGATCATGGAACACAAGCTGTAATTTACCCACAGGTTCCTCATTTATTAGAGCAGAGAAACAGCAGGACGGTTGCTGCACCATGTCCCACACGATGCCACATGGTATGAGTGGCTGTCACTACCTGCTCTGGGACTAAATGGATGCTGCATTTGAAAGGAAACCAAATACTGCAGTAAATGCTTTGTCAAAGTGTAACCTCTGAGCCTGGGAAGGGAAATGAAGCCCTACCACTTTGCAATTGCCTCGAATGAAATACAGCTTTCCACATTATAGACTTCTGAAGGACTTACTAAACCTTGGTGTGTGCCTGTAAGAAGATCTAAATGTAAAAGCGTTTCAGAGCCTGGGCAAACAAGAAAAATCAGCACTGTCTGGGGCCTTACATTTTGTCACTTCATTGCATGGCAAGGAACAGGGTAGTAATTAGGATTCTCATGCAGAGCAAACAGTACCTCGTGTAGTGTGTTTCACCACTTGCTCTGTGGATGGTCTGCACCGTGGTGTTCACTTTCTGAGAACACCTTCAGGATCAGTCACCAGCATTACAGTGTCCAAACTTGTCACAGGGAGCACTCCTACAGTGAGTCCTTACCTACTGCTAGTAGGTTTCCACAACGCACAGAGTCAATTTGGCCAGTGTAGTCTTACATTCCTGTGCCGGCTAGCATATAAAATTATTTTGGAGGCATTTCTAAAGCCTGTGTGTTATAATACTACGTCCATGCAAAAGTAAATGGTAAGTCACTACTACTTAATGTTCGTACAGTTAGAGGATGAGGAGAGATATATGTGCTATGAATGGGTTGGGCTGAGCAAACACCTACTTTCACAAAGGCACAACAGGAAGAAATGCTGGGCCTGAGGCTAGAGAAAGGCAATGCAAGAAGCTAACCAGACAAGAGGAACAGAAAAGCACATGAACACACACGGATTACTGTCCATTGGAGTGGCTATTAGGGCAGCAGCACCCGCCATCTGAATCCAGTAAAGCACCTTGATATATCTGAATTTCAGTTTGAAAAAACTTCACAGCACCTGCAGTGCACAATGGTATCCTATCGTCACCGCAGTGACACTGAGACATGCAGAAAAAGCTGTTTCTTGTCTTGGTTTGTACATCCAGTCTTAAAAGACATGCACCTTGTGTTCAGTAGCGTGTCAGTACTGAGCAGTCATGTCTGCATTACTGCTGATAACAAGCATCAGAGAGGAGAGAATTGAAAGACAACTGTAGAAGATAACTATGAAATGCATGTCAAATATTCATTTTCTTGTAATCCCATACTTCCATTTCTCTCAGAGTCCCATACATCATTAAGACATTTCTAAGTACGGTTTCCTACTCAGTTTTTCATGTGGACAACAACTAAGTCATTCATGTTATTTGAACAACGGTTCACATGCTATGCTATAGAGGTCTTTAAGATTCTTCTACCTCCTTGTTTTCTCATGTATTTATTCTGTGCATAACTATTTTAGTTTACTGCAATAAAATCCATTTTCCTCAAGGCACATTCTCTAATGAACAAATGAAAAATGTTATTTTGTTCAGAACGTGTTATGAACAGCTTAGTATCAATTTTAAAGAAGTGTGACTAGCTTCTTAATGGCTTCTTATTTCAGCTATTTCTAGCTGCAACTAAGCCAGAAAATGCTTTAAAATCATTCTTATTAAAGCATTTTGAGAGTTTTTTAGCAATGCTTAGATGTACCATCAGTGTAACATTTTAAATAACTCACCTAAAAATAGATCTCTTTCTAGAGATCATACAGGAAACATGCCGTAAGGGAAGTATGCTTATGATAAAAGAGAGTTCCTATACATATCCTTAGCTTCTTAAAGCCGTTTGAGAATCCCAGCTTAGAGACAGGAAAGTTATGTACCTTATCCTTTTTTATGTTGCTTTAAAATCAAACTGATATTCCAAGCTGCTCATGTTTTAATGCTCCATGGATAATGCTAAAGGTTCAGCACTTTGGGAAAATACCTCTCTTGAAGGGCCCCAATTTCAGATTTAGCTTTTGAGTATTATTTTCCATACTTGGACTCACAGTGGAATCCAGCGTATCTAAACTCAAGCAACTAGCTCAACTTTTCCTGCAGGGACTCACATGTCCTAGGCTTCAACATGCACTTTGATCAATCTTTTTAATTCCCTGATTTCTCTTCATAATGGAGTTCCCCAAAGTTCACTGAACTCTGTGGGATTGCTGAGCACAAAAGAAAGGGTACATCAGCAGGTGAGGTACATATGTCCCACTGAAAGTCTTCCTCCTGATGCCCTTTCCTGCATTACTTGTTTTTTATTTCTCAAGAAACATCCAGTAGCTTAAGCAGGTATATGTTAGAGCAATACATTACTTAGAACTGAATTAATTCTATTTTGACTCCATTTGTTTCAAGTGTACTTCAGTTACAAACAGCTCTTAAAAGCATAAAAATACAAGGAACATTTCCTATTGTTCTCTATTTTTTCAAATAGCTCTAGTATAGTGTCATTCATCCACCCGCTCTTACATTTCCCTGTCACCACTGTAGCTGAGCAACTTCCACAGAAAACAGACAGGCAAGTCTGTTGGGCTCCACAGATTACCTGGTTATTATTTTTCATAGCATGACAGAACCCAGTTCAAGAGAGAGAAAAAACTTTGGTTTTAGTTAAAGGAGAGTAGGTGTTTGACGCTATTCAAACTGTTCTGGCCTACCGAACTGGAAATATCTGTATTAGAAATGCCTGTTAGTAAATGAAGACCCTGGCATATACCCAGGATTTCTGTTGTTTATATTCCCCCCAAAAGCCTGTAAGATGATACATCATGATGTCCGAGTTTACCATTGCCCAGAAGACTTTGAAACATAACCTTTACAATAGAATTCGCAACAGTTCAGAAGCATAGTCAATCTCTCCTTGAAATACAAAGGAAGAGTGAAGACCATATCAAGTAGTAGAAGACCTACAAGTAGTAGGTCCTTCATTTTCTTCATAACAGTAGCTACAAATAAGCAATAGTCAGCTCAAGGTCTGTCATAATTTCGAAAAAAAGTTAATTTTTTGCAACTAGTATATAATGAACTAAGAATGTCTTATGTATAGATTGCTGTCTTTTCTCCTGAAGGCAGAACAGAAAAAAAAACCAAACTAAATTCACTTAGATGTGTGCATTCCACTTTCTGTACATTGCTCTATTTTTTTTTTTTTTAATTTTGAGCACAGTATGTCATTTCTAGTTATTAACAATTTGACTTCCCTTCTAATGTATTACATTTAAAAATCCATTCAAGAGTATGATACATAATTCAGTTCAACAAAACATGATCCATTAAGATATTCCATTAAATCTTTACAAGCACCTGGTCTGTCAGTAAAAAAAGTACTGAGGATTATGCTGGCCCATCCTGACTTTCCACTTTATTCTACTCAGTCAGAAAAGAAAGAGTTAATTCCAGTACAGAAGAGCAAGGTCCACTAATTTAATTCCTTTCTTATTGACTCATTCTTTGGTTTAAATCAGTTTGAAGAGCAAGTGCTTTTTTTCAGGAATTGAATCACAGTTTCTCTTTGGAAAGGCAAACCCTGTCAACCTCATACATATGAAAGGGGTCAGGAAAATTCATATCTGCTTGGATCCCTATAGGATGATACTTATATCTGTTGGGTCAACTCCAAAAGTACTCAATACAAAAGTACAAGGATGTTATAAATGTCAGTAAAGGCTGGACCAGGTGTGGTTAGAAATAAAACGAGTTGAAATGGAGTAGACAGCCCTAAAAAGTGCAAGATTTCTTTTTATAATTATACAGATGAAAATTGTGTATATACAAATCTGTATTTGAAGAGTTATATGTGCAAGTAGTAAGTCAATAATTCAAGAAGGAGAAAAGTAGCAGTGAATAACTCGGAAGACCAGAGAGAGCAGAGACTGAAAGAGCTGCTGGGCTACAATTTTGACTGAAAGAAGTATTGACATTTTTCAGTGAGGAAAAAAAAAAAAAAGCAGATTTCATAAAGAGAATTGAGTTTTTAAACTTGTAGAAAACAACAAAGGATTTTCACTTCTCTGGAGAGTGAAGCTTGATGGTACAATAAGCAGTATTATTATTAGGTTGGATTGAAAGTCTCTGTTCTCTCATACTCATGTTGCTTCCCATGGCCTGCTCCCAGCAGGCTTCATTCCTTCCTCATAGCACCTTAGTGTGGAGCTTTTCTGACAAAGCAGGTCCCTGACAGCAGCAAGAGAAGAAGGGAAAGAGAAATAAAATAATTTAGAAAAAAGATAAATTTGACATACATATTTCCCAAGAAAATAGTTTTGTGGTGGTTCTGTTTTGTGGGTTGGGGTTTTTTGTGATATTGGACAAATTAATGTTCAGTTATCATAATGATAGGACATGGCAACTAGCAAAAGCAGGTCAAAAGAACAGGATAGAGATGAGTTCAGGCAACTAATAGCCACCAAGGAGAATTAATCTCCCAAGACTAAAGCTCAAAATTCTAAAATTAGGCATCTACCTTTGTTTCAGTCTCCTGTGAAAACAGTCTCCTATTTAGTGACCGAGAGGATTCCTTGAATGTAGCTGTTACCGTACAGTAATTATTCATGACATTTAAAAACAAGAAAACATTGGGGTTTCCTCCGTTGGTAACACTGGTGCACCTTGGTAGAAGAAAGAGAAGAATAAATGACTATGAAGATCTTTTTCCAGCTAAATGTCTATGCTAAAACTCTATGACCAAAAAAATCTAGATCAAAGAGCTTGCTGTGAGTCTGAAATGTCCCAAATAAAAACAGATTAGTCAAATTGGAAATCCCTGAATGCAGTTAAGGGTCTTCATAGTTCAGTGAATTGCTCCACTAATGGAGGAAATAACAAAACCGGCCTAAATAACTTTTCAATAACTGTCACCAGTGAACTTTCAAGAGGAACTAATTTTTACAATGTCTTAATTAAAAAACAAATATAAAATATTCCTACAGAGCAATTGTAGGATTCTTTATGTCTGACATGTCTTCACTAATGAGGAAAGATAATGGAGTTAATTTTTATAGAAGTTCTTGTCATCTAATATTATTAAATTGGACCAGCTTTCAAGGGGCTCATAAGCAATTTATTGAAATGGAATTAAAAGGTTCATGTACTGAATTATAAGTAGTATGAAATTTTGGAACAGAGGCACAGAGAACATTTCTGGCTCCTGTTATTATTTATTATGCAAAATATGTATCTGTGTTATTCATTTTTATATTACCAAGTTATACTTGAAAGAATATTGATTCCCGTGTAATAAATGAAATGGCAGCAAAAAAGCAGGAATTGAAAAAATCTAGGTTATGAGTTCGTAAGAAGGACATACACATTAGAGTCTGGTGCCTGAGGAACACTTACAAGTCTGTGCTTATAACATTCCAAAAAGGTTACTTCTTCCATTTAAACAAACTACAAAATACTAGGTATTTGTTCAAACAAAGGACAGTATTTTTAATAGTTATTACTAGTGGGAAGTGTCCCTGCCCATGACATGGGGGTTGGAAATAGATGATCTTTGAGGTCCCTTCCAACTCAAACCATTCTATGATTCTATTATTCTGTCATTTTCTAAGTTATTTTTTAAAAATATTTTTTATCAGTAGTATGAGAACTATGCTGAAATAAAAGAAGATTTCCTTGATCTAGTTACGAAATACTGATAAAATAAGCAAATGAAATGCAAATAGATTAGATATTCTCAGTGCAGACTGCACAGTCATGATTTAGACACAGACACAGAAGTGGTCACATGGGACAAGAACCATTTCTAAAATGGTTATTCTCTCCTATTTCTGAAATGCACCTGTAATCGATGAAAAGGTTTTAACTTTTTGGGTAAGGTGTCCTTTTGTTATCTCAGCAACTGGGTAAGCATTTTAACAGTAGTATATTGCCATTTCTTTCAGGGAAAATAACATTAAAAGATAAGAGCTGCTGACATATTGCACATCAGCATTGTTCATTAGCATACAGAAAAGGAAAATAAAGCAGTAGAGCTGCAATTTTGTTTATTACAGATTCAACAGATTTGTTCCACTCACAAGGATTCAGTGAGAGGTTTTGGTATTAGTAAATACTTTCCTGCCCTCCGATGCAGCTGATGCCAAGAGGCTTGCCATGGTTTCATCCCTCTCCAAAATTGTCTAGCTTCTCTACCATGATTTGGCCCACACAGACTTTACATTTCATTCAACGAAGTTTTGGAATACTATAAGAAGCTATAACCAGGACAGTTTTGTACAAAATTGGTTTTTGCTATTAAAGCTTTGTGCAGCTGTAAAAGCATAAACCACCATAATGTACACATAGCTTTTATTTTTTAAACTGTTTTAAAACCAGCTGGTTTAACTCAGTTGTGTATTGTCAGGTTAACTTGCTCTCATCTTGCATATACTTTGGTGACCTTTTTTGTAATGAATTCTGTGCCCTTGAGTATTTTCCTTTTTTCCCCTATGCTACTCTATTTCTCTCTCTCGAAAACAGGGTGCATTTTAATTTATTCAAAGTAGAACAAAATAGCTGAGTGGAATTCTGTGAGTTTTTCAATTTTGGTTGGTTTTTTAATTATTATTTTACTTTTTCAAGAAGGTCAGATATTAAGCCTTACTAACCTTGGCATTGTCCCTTAAGACCTATAAGCAAAGTGGTTGCCTTGCAAACAGCACACATGGGCTGTATTGAACAAAAATTGACACAGTCAGCAAACATCCAACTGAAAAGAAAACAATCTCTGAAAGCACTGGCTTATGGAAAGACAGCAATTTCAGACAGCAGGAGCCAGAAGAAGAAAGAGTGCTGTGAAGGTACCTGTAAAAAAAGGGGATCTATTGGACGTTAATTTAGCAAAACCTGGTACCCCAATGCTCCTGGAGAGAAAAATTTAGACACTGAAGTAGAGACCTGATATACAGGTCACTTTCAGAAGTGAAAATAGTGGTTTTAAAAGAAAATTATTAAAAAGCAAAGCTAGCTTTTAGCATTAAATAGATTGATGTGACATTAAGGGTCTTGTACTCCACCGCAAAGCATCCAAACAGCACCACTGCTCAGTATCCAAACTACAGTACTCTATATACAAACATCTGAGGGTACCGGTTTTGTAAAAACCTTGAGAGGAGAGCTATAAACAGATAGTGATTAAACCAGTTCTAATGACTTAATAAGCAATAAAAACAGTGCAGGAGAAACAGTAAGAACTGATTAAATAAAAATGTGTCAGATGCAGTACTGAGGGTATGAGAGAATAAGGAATTTAAGAATTCGGCACAGCATTTTAACTCTCTCCCCACACACACTTGTCTATTAGAACAAAGTCTGCAGCATGACTCCCCACAATTTAGCCTATGGATCAACCTCGGAGCAAATTGGCTCATTGTGCTCTAGGAAGAAATGGAAATTACTTTCCTCCCTACACTGAAAGTGATAAAATTTACCCATAATACGAATCATTTCACTGATTCCAAATCTCCTAGCCAGATATTTTTTTACAACAGGATAAGGATAAATGCTTCTATTTAAGGAAAGACTTTATAACCTGTTATGAAATTTTTTTTTTTATTATTTTTTTTTTAACACACAAACAAGCACTCTGAAAGACAGAAATATTTTAGAAATATTTTGTACCAGTCTGTCAAACGCTATGCTTTGTTGAAGTAGGAGAAACCAAGCAGTGAGAGTGCTGGGAAGGGGAACTGAGTAGCACGAGCTACCCAGGAGTGACAGCTGGGTGCAGCTGAGTGATGCTCCTGGGGAGAAGTTCCTGTGTTCCCACTGCTCCTCTCTCCCTGCATTACTGCCCTGCTGACCAAACACCTGAATGGGCACAACTGCAGAATTACAGAAAGCGGGGAAAATAAACTGCTTTGATAGCACAGAAAATGCAAGGAACTACACTCAAGCATTGCCAGCTCTGCTTTGCTCCAATTTTGCTGCAAGCCAACCCTCAGGTGGAATCAATACGGTAACCTGAGCATAAACCCAAGAGTGACAAACCATACACCCACTGGGTTCACCTGAAAAAAAAACCCCATGTGTATGATCTATTTACCAAGTCAAATGTGATTTAGAATCCAAGCATCTGTGGTTTTCAAAAATAATACTTCCAGCATGTCTCATTCTTTGAGGAAGAAGAGAACGTAAAGGAGCAGAGTCACCAGGGCTGTAGGCTGGTGTCCTTCTGTGCTGGCTGTTGCACAGACTCAGGGCACATGAGAACTTACAAACTAAACTAAGGCAGACAAACGGTGTGTGCAGGGAGCTGAATTTGCCCTCATTTTATACAGAGGAACTGGGCCAGAGGAAACTGAAATACCTTGTTCATCAACGTGGGAGTGTGCTCAGAGCTGTGAAAAGAGATCACATCTACTGAATCCTTCCACTTAAGACTTTACTTGCAGAAGTTTCTTTCCAAATCCTTCAGATAGCGCAGGTATTTCTCCTCACATTACTTGGTTTTCTTTACACTACAGGATTTCCAATCAATTAAGTGTCTCAACTGAACCTAAAGTTTTCACCTGAAACTACTTTTCAATGAGTAAGCAAAGCACCAGCACTACGCACGGCTCTTACCCAGGGCACTCTGAACAACTGCTCTCGGACCACGTACACTTCATAGTGTGGGAAAACTCTGAAGAGCTACAAGAAAGATAAAAACAGGTAGCCTTTGGGAAGGATTTTGGAAGCTAGCAAAACAGTGGAAAGGTTGCTACTGTTCTAAACACAAGATCCCTCTGAATCACGCCCAAATGCCTGGCCTTACTGAACCAGGCACAAATACGAATGTCTGCTCTGCTTGTGGCTGCACAACTCAAAGAAGTGGAAGAATTAGACCACAAGTATAGCTCCTGAACCTTGGCACAAAATAGAAGGTAGATATGAAAGCAAACAACAATGCATTTTCCATACTGACAATGCCAATTTACATGTGTTTAATCTAAAGGCACAAAACATGTTTCAAAAAAGGAATTGGGGGAGTGGGGTTAGAGGGCCACAGATGTGGGTCTTTTCTACCACACTCCCAAAAAGCTGAGCCAGTTTTGAAAGCACTCCGTGTATACTGTCTGTAGTAATTCCAAAGTCTTTTCCCTTCTTTCCCAAGATGCTACATGGTCATACACAGGCCAAGTTTTGAATTACTCTGGAAAATGCTTGAATCTGCACTAGTTATGTTTACAAAGAAGAATTTGAAACCTGCCAAGGTTTGATTTGTAACACTGCAAGATGAGAAACTCCTGGGTATTTTAAGAAATAAAATAAAATAAGTGGCTGTATACTTGACACCCCAAAACAATTCAGCTTCTACTGCAAAGCAAATTGAAGCCAATCGAAGCTTTTGTGGGTTTTAATGCCAGCTTTTGTACACCTGCAGCATTTGGTGCCAAGGTATAGATGGGATAGAAATCATTAGCCAGTGTGTCACATCATTTTATTGGTTATATTTCATGTTTTACTTTAACACAGTCTCTGGCTTTATATTTCCCATTTAAGAGTAATGTATTTTTCCCTTCCTCTGCAGTTCATTACAAAGAGCATTCAACAATTTGTTGTATTACTGGCACCGATTTTACCAATTCAGCTTGCTTTTATGAAAGGCTTGCTTTTAATTTCAAGTAGAATGCAAATTAGGATAGATATTAGACTACAGCGAGCTCAAATGCTTTCATGACAATGGTCATAAAAGGTGAGGGGTTGATAAAACTGACAACTGATATACTGTATTTATCTGCATAGAAGATGCTGCTGAGAAAACAAACTTCAACATCTTCCTATGCTACAAACAATGCCTCACCTGCCATTCAAACCAGCCGTGCCAGAGGCAAGGGAAGGTGAGCAGCTCAGGTCTCTTCTGGTCTATTAAAACTGTATCCCAGTTGCAATGACTATGGTTTGTTAGCAAAACTTACTTGCACTCAAAAGTTGAAGTAAAAATTAAATATTAAATTTAGACTTCCATTTTCTAGCATTATTTTAAATCGGTGCCCATTCAGAAATATTCTGAGAAACAAATGCAGCTGGGACGTCTTTCAGGAATATTTGCATAATGAAAAGATCTTCATTTGGACACATGCAGTCAATTTTTTATGCCATGTGATCTCTTTTTACTATAGTATTGACACAAATTACAGAGGCATTACAGATTTGATTTGGGAAGCAATTAATTTACACCTTCTGAAGCAATTTATGTTGCTCGGTTTTTATCTAAGTGATAACTACAGAAACAATCTCAAAATAGAGATGAGGAAACCTCATCTCTCTTATATAACCAAACCCACCTATCGCAAAGGGGGCATTTCAGACTACAGCAGGTACCCTTAGCAGATGGTAAGTCACTGACAGCTTTAGATGTTCTAAATTAAATGAATCAAGATACCACTTGTTCCAAGTGAGTGGGTGGTTAATCACATTCACCCTTTGTATTATTGACAGATAATGTTGATTTTGGTAATAAGAAAACCGAGTATTTTGCAGAAGATGGAAATATGTTTTAAATTGAGAACAAAAGGTCAATTTTTCATGCATAATTAACCCTTCCATTCTCTTGTCAAACAACTTTTGAAATTTAAAAAAATATCATTTTAGAAGGTATAAAAATCTGGGTGTTTCCACAGTGAAGGTAAGGAAATAAGTTGTTAAAACATTGTGTGCAACTGATGCTTTCTGCTACTCAGATCTACAGCATAGATTATGATCTCCAATTCCAAAACTTTAGGCATGCCAATCCATGTGTCAAAATGTAAATAATTTCCATGTTCAATTACCATACAAAACATAACTTTTGTACACATCTATTTCATTATTCTCATATTCATTATAGATATTTGTACATGAATCCTTCAGATTTTAGCCTGCATTATAGGCCTTCATATGTAGCATTCAAACCCAAAGTCTGAACAAGCAGTTATGAGGTTTCAGTAAATCCAAAATTAAACAACAACAAAATAATAAGTTCAGTTTTCATATGTGTTCACATACATGAAAAATAAAGCTATCTTCATAGAAATCTTTGGCCTGATTTAGGGCCTTGAACAGTCATCAAAGGAATCTGTTGCACGATCAATACCATTAGGAGTGCAATAGACTACTCACTGCTATTCAGAATTCTCTTAATTGGGTTTTCCTCAAGGAAAGCAACTCTGTTTCATGATACTAACTGACAATAGCTGCTGCTTGAGCATGACAGTATTATCAAAAATTCTGCTTAATAACAACACTTGGTCAGTATTGAGAAGTAAAGTGGTGTTTTACTAGGAGTTGATTAGGCATGGCATGTTCATCTGGTCTTTTATCAAATACACTACCCTAAAAAGAGTAAAAAATACAAAACAGAAAATGAAATGCAGTGAATATTTTATGAATTTACTTTAATTGATTGTGCATTATGCCTTTTTAGACTTATCAACTTCCCATGAATTCTTCCTACCACATGCAAACAGGCTACATTCAAAGCTCTACTGAATAAATCACTTTCCCTTTAAGGGAGATAATGTGGTCCACTGTGGTGTCCCAATTAAGAGAATTCTCACGTACTAGTTTTATGCTTTCTAATTAAGGCTCAATTATGGCTCTAGGAGGCTGGCCTGGACTCAGGTTGAATAGCAAAGAATTTGAACTGCCAAGGCTGGAGACATTCAGCCTTCTAGGTCATAAGCAGCCTTAACATCTCCCCGATGCGTAGTTGCCAGCAGCAGTTATGCTTCAGGTAGGGCAGATGTAGTACAGATGTACCACACGCTCTCCTGGGACAGTCCTAACCCACCTGCCAAACTTACTCACATCATCTTCACTCACTATGAAGACTGAGCCCAGCTCCAGTGACACTGTGACTCCCTGTCCTTTCTGACAGGTTGTGCACCTGGAGTAAAAGGAGACCCTCAACCTTTTGAGGGGGGTGTAATAACCTCTTATACAGACCAAGCACCTGGGGGACACAGAAGATCACACTTTCCCAGTGATATTACTCTAGCAACTAGAGTTTGTGGTAAGAGACTACAAACAATTGCAACATACTCAGGAAAAAGAAAAACCAAGTAGTCTTTTTGCTGTCACTTCAGTATAACGGTGTTAACACTTTGTACATTGCTGAAGGACTGCCCGAAAGAATACATCTGCTTTGTGTTAAGAATAGTAACAGGTATTTATTATATGGCTATACTGGAGACAAGGACAGGCACTGAAGTAAACCTTCCAAGGACTTTACTGGTTTGGAAAGGTGTCCCAGGGCACCAGGTAACTGAAGCTGACAATGACCTTGGCAGCAACAGAAGGCTAATGTTTTCACAAGGATGAGCTAACTGTTCCTGAACAAACACTCCAATGTATTAAGGCACAAATAGGCACTGATTCAAAATCAGCCATGTATGTCTTCAGCTCCACCTATTTTCCCTGGGTGAACAGATTTATGGGGGCCAATACAGAATGTCACTGACCACTTACATTTAAGTTCTACTTTTTCTTCCAGCAGCACTGAATGTTATTGCTAGAGGACATAAGCACATATATGTTGAGCATATACAGATACACACACACATACGCATTTGCCACTTTTGGTATTACTGAGCCACAGAGCAGGGCACTCACATTCATAGGCCTGTTAAGCTTTCCAGAACCAGTAAATACATTTAGTCATCTATGCAATGCTAAGGAGAGCCCACAGAGATGAAGGCACATATTTCCCCAGTTCACCATGTGTCTCTGCATCTGCCACAGGAGCCATCATTACTGACTGTCTGACCAGCCTCCTGTCACCACAAAACTCATTACCTACTCCAGACAATCATCTCAGCAAAAACTAGAAAATACTGCAGGACTAGAAAAAGAAAAATGAAAGCTAGTAGGATCACAATGACTGGATAGGTTTGTTAGACTGGGAACAGAATCATGTTTCCTGTTAGGAAAGAGAGAATGAAGAGGCACATTTCCAACCTTAATTTCAGCCCCTTCTGGAAAGGCTGTAATGGGTTTGGAGGAAAATGCCTTCCTCCACAAGTTTTTACTGCTTCAGTTGAAATTCCATCAGGTAGTCTGGAAGTACGCTAGAGAGACCTGACACATTAACTTTTATTTTATGTTATAAATGGATAATATTATGAAAGAGAGAAAAGTGCAAACTGAAATGTCTGTGTTTACAGTGCATGTATAAGAATTTGTGGGGGAAAATGGAGAAGCTGTCAAAGCTTGGCAACACAGATGCACTTCTGTTGCTGTGACACCTTTCTTCATTTTCCAAGTGTGATAGCAGGGAAGGAAAAGCAGCGCAGGGAGAGAAAACACACAAGTTATTACAGCCACAGTCCAATAAAAATTAAATACCATAAAAATCTAAGCATCTAGGAACAGTAACTTTCTTTTGTCTCCACATTGGTATAACATTAAAATGAGTACAAACTGTATCGTTATGTAACTGCAAACCTTGTATCTGCTGCAACAGGTTCAGAGGGTAGCTTGTCTTCTGACACTTTCATTGCACAGAAATGTTTTTGTTAGTCCTGACTCTAAGCCTCTAACTGGGGGGAGGAGGTGGAAAGGAGCTGTGTAATTCCACTAGTAAAAGATGGCTAGTTTCCTAATGAAAATACCTACATTGGCTGCCTGAAAAGAGAGAAAAGGAGCCCTCACCAAAACCAAACACACAAACAAAAAAAACCAACAAAAACCATGTAAATATCCAAAGGCAAAGAAGCACTGTGACTCCTGTCTATACACAGTATAGATTTCCCAAAAAATCTCCATGCCTGTGCTGAAACTTGTGTTCTAGATATGAAGTTTTCCTTTTAAGATTTTAAACCTGCCAGAATATATCCTTCCTTGGTTGCCCATGGAACTGCTAAGTCTTGACCTCCAGTGATTCTGTGCAAGAAGATCCAGTGGACGGTCAGGAGAACTTGGTGTGGGTAGTCAGTACCTGCAGTTTTTGCTTGCCTTTGCTGCAGAAGAATTTGCATGTTACAGAATAACTGACTGTGGACTGGATTCTCAAAAACATCTTATTGACTTTCAAGTCAATGGTACTCATGGTACTCAAGTTTAACTTCTTAAATGCTTTTGGAAATCCAGCACAAGTCTGTAAATCAGATTTGTTCTGTCCAGTTTGCCCAAGAGGCAGCACTTTCAAGTTTTCTTCCAAGGCCCAGAATCAGTATGCACCACAACTAGTTTCTTTATTCTTAAATACTCATGGGACACATACAGAAAATGAAAACTGTCTGAATCAAGAAAACCGTAACACACAAAACTACTGAAACTTATGTTTCAGGTATGACATATGACTACTTTACATGTTCTTACTGCAAATAAAAATCAGAAACATTTTTTTAAAGAAATAGAGAAACAAATAAATTGGTAAGTATCAGCTCAAACCATTAGCCTTCCCTTGCTAGAAGGAAAACCTTTACTAACTGGGAGGGAGAGTAATATTCCCATCCTTGCTATGAATTGGAATTTCAGTTACAATCTGCTGCTGTTGCAGAGTGCACCTGCTTGCTTGAGCACATAGTTCAGAAATGATGTTGTTGGGAAGGGTCTGATTTGTTTGAAACTTTACCCTGTATTTCCACGTAATTTTTAAAAGTCTGATCTGGCCTTTCTGCTGCTCCAACGAGCTACCTGTGCCAAACTCCAGCAAAAGCAGAGCCACCCAGGGAAACTGCTTGGTTCGTACATGACTATGTTGCTGGAAGTAGCAACGTCTGTCCTGCCAGAGTAGAGGTGATGCACAATAAGAGCTGCCCAAAGCACTGCAAGAGCATGGCAATGCTCCCTCCTGTCCCTTACTGGTGGCATACCACCTCAGCAGCCAGCAGCCAGTATGGCTTTACCAATACAACACATGATTCAAATGATATAAAAGATATAAAACCCTGGGTGCACATTGCCCTGTAGGCAAATAACTGAATATTTTCATCTTCTATTACACTTGTTCCATCCAATATGCCTGCACTTACATCATTACTTTTCTTAACCTCGGCCAAAATGCTTTTGTAAAATGCAAATTTTACAAATGTGCATTTGTAAAATGGCGATATCAGCAGATCACAGATGATCCAGCTTTTAGAGCTATTTCATTCATTAGCACCTCTCTTTATTTGGCTTTGCAACTAATATCTTTAGGTTTATGGCTATTTTTTCCTACTGGAAACATATTTTTTCAGAGTTCAGGTTGCCTCTGGCCTCAAGACTTAACCTTCCCAAATGTTTCAACATTTACTTTCTCACAGCATATAATGACCACTATACTAAGGACAGCATGATGTGGGCAACCTACACACAGGCAGTTCCCACCTGCTGAAAAAGCCCTGTTGGTCTCCAGCCACTTGAAGCAAAAATTCTCTTACTCATCTCAGAGGTCAGGAATCTACCAGAGCTGTGCCAGAAGCACATCAAATTTCAATCAGGGGTTAAAATAATGCAATGTTTTCCACAAACTTTCAAGGAAGGCAAAAGTACAGTCAGAACTCATTCAAAGCTTTGAACTTTTAGAATGTCAAAAGTAACAGAGAAGTAAAGCAAAGAATGACAACTCTTACTAGCTTTTGTCAGTCAGAAATACTGGACATGAAATGCAATTGGGAGGATAAGACAATTTCAGACAAATTCAGAGATTGCCAAGAAAGAGAACTAAATAAATGCCAAAAAAAGGTCTGCTGCAGGACTGTCTTACCCTCTGTTCCCAGGGTCCTTTGTGAGAGTGCCATCCCTCTTGTACACACCTCTTACCAAAGCATGCCTGGTTAAATCACATGCAGCTATTTGAAAACATAGGTGCAAAATCCATTACAAGAATTAGGCTTCAAAATGCCATTTTAAAATTAGGCCAAAAATGAAAAGATTAAGTCTTCCATCAGAATTCGTACTGCTCCTACTGAACAAAACAGGAATTACATTCACTGAGTGAATTACTGGATTATAAAAGGAAAACTGATAACTGCAATTATATACAGCAGAAAATGAGCTTTCAAATGCACAGGTATATTATATGAAGCTTTCTTTGCACTTCCTTCCCTCCTTTTCATTGTAACGAAGAAGCTGTTACTGGCAGATGGAATTAAGCACGAGCTGCTTTGAATTCTTTTAGTCTGCCACTTGGCTTTATGTTCAAAAGCTAACACTGAAAGTAACTCCCTTCTAATAACTCTGCAACATACTTCCTGAGTACCTTGCTCTCTAATCAAAAACTGTGGGCACTTTTCAAAGGAAGTCTGACAGACCTTAATATTGCACTGGCACTTAAAATACCATTGAGCAAGGTCTGTCTATTGCATGCAAACTTTAGGGATGCATAAACTTCTGTTTTCTTCAGTTACAATTTGTGAATACCTAACCTAAGTCCACAAGCTTAGGATAGCTGCTAGCACTATTAGTACTAGCTCCTTGCATTTGTGTATTGAAATAGTTTCTACCCATGGAATTCAAAGCACTTGGAAAACATTGATGGGGCAGGAGCCCAACTGCCTGTCTGCCAGGAGTTATCCAAGGATTAAGAAGGGCAGGAGATGTTCTTGTAGTAGACCTAGATCCCTACATGACAACTTCCACGCATGACCTGAATCTGCAGTGTCAGCATCCCTATTACTGTACCAAGCTCACTTCCAGATAAACTGAAGAGCCAGGCGAGATTCTAGAGCCACACAGTCCTAAGGCTGACACTGCAATTTTCAGCAGCTGTCACTGGAACTTCTCCCTTTGTTGAGCGTGTTGCATGTTAAAACATGTATTGCAATTTATATCTGAAATAAGTCAATAGTGTAATTGTGTATTGCTTCACTAGAGGGACAGAGTGTTATGTATGCCTGCCTGTCAATGCCATCAAAATATCATGGCTCACGTGATGGCATCCCCTCCTACACTGACTGCTCTACACTGAAAGCTTCATGCTCTGATGGAAAACTGAGACAAGGCTCGTGTTCATCATAAATCCTCAAACACTCGCTTATTAGTGTTATGCCTGGGAAACCTTCTCGCCTGCTGAAGTTATCCAAGGATGGAGACTGTGTAGACTCTTTCTGGCAGCAACCAATAAAATGTTCACAGCAATGGCTGCAGAAATAAATATCCACAATATGTACAGCCATTGCTAAATGAGAAGCATTTGCGTTGGCCACAAACTGCTTGAAGAAAGTCAGGCTAGCAGGTGTAAGGCAGTTAAGGATATGGCAGTGATATAACCATAACTGCATACAGGCTCCTTCTAAACCATAACTTTGCTTTCTATAACCTTGCCAGGACCCTTCACCTTGTATATCTGACAAGTTCCCTTTCCTAGCACATACAAGGACATATCTTAACAATTATACTTAACCTTAAAACAATATTAGAAAATACCCTGTGCCAAGCCTGCAGCAAAGAGATGTGATCACTTGAAGATTCCTCAATAGAAGATGACACTTCTGGCAGTAACAAAGTGCAGCGTCCACATATTTCAAGCATCATGGTACAGGATATAAAAGTCAGATAGTATGGTAACCAATTAAGATTGGAAAGGGTTTTAGCCCTATTATCCTATGTTTTTAAACAGAATGTGTTCAGCATAAATACATTCAAATTGCATTCTGTCCTTTAAAACAAAACCAAAAAATAACTAACAAGTAGTTTCCCAAGTAGTAAAACTAATGTAAGGTGTGGAGTCTCTTGTGGCTAATAGGGTACAAATGCTAACTTAAAGATTTTTCTGTGGCTTGTGGTGTTCATAAAATTTTGCTAGAACAGTCTGAGATCCAAAATTGTTGAAAAAACCATTGCTCCAATGTTGGCAGCACTGGTGGATGCACAATCCCTAGAAATGCAGTTTATAATATTGGACAGCAACTGGAGCTCACAAAATCCAAAATATAATGAAGCTTCTCATTTCATATCTTTAGGAATGGTCCATTTCTTTGGAGGCTTTACCAAAGCAAACGTCCTAGGAGGTGTGTCTGGGCAGATGCCACACTATGCTACTCTTCAAAGACTTTCACTTTCTTACGAGACAAGCAAGCAATGCTGGGTGCAAACAGAAGTTTCCTAGAGATAATCTTGCTAAAATCATTTCTCTTTTCTTCCTTTGCATCCTCCTAGCAATGTCCTTCGTGCACCAGCTACCACGCTATGGGCAATCTCACTAAGCCTAGTTGGAGTGTTCAGCAAGTAGAATGTTGTTCTGAAGTGGGGACACTGGATCTTCATTGCTCATGAAGAAGCCAAACTGAGCTCAGAAGACATTAAACTGCATTTTTTTTTCCTTTCTTCCACAGATGCAACACCAGAATACTATGCTATACCCTCCCAATTTTAGCAAAGAGCCAATATTTTTGTTTGAAATTATATACCATATGTACGTATAACAGCCTTATGTGGGAAAGGCATCTATGATCTATCTCATTTTATCAGACCTATTTTTCAGTCTATAGATTTGAACATGTTAATAAAATATGTGCAACAGACACCGTCAACTTCATCAGCATTCAGGAAAATAAAATGCATCATTGTATTTCTTTTAATTGTGACAATTTCACACACCTTTCACCTTGTAAATTCAGTGAGTTTTCAACGGCTGCAGGGATCTACATGCTCTGGAAGCAGTTCAGCTGGTACCAGAGATGCAGCTTACACTGCAGTGTTTTAACACTCTGACCTCTACTTGTAGAAGTTTATGTGCATCCACAGCTACCTAAATATTGGAAGTGTCGTGGTGAACATGAAGCTGAAAGAGAATTATTTGTTTTCACTTATAACACTTTTTTTTCCTCTGAAGTTTCACACTGACAATCCAGAGACCTTCCTGTTAATCATTCAGGTTTTGGGAAATGTTATTGCCATGGAACAAGTCTGGAGATGTTCAGATTTGCTAGCAGACTGCACCTGAGCAGGTGAGGCCTGACATGCAGCATAAACCTGAACTGCTGGCTCTAAGAGAGGGTTTTCTTTTGCCAGCCAGAAGCTGATTTGGTGGCCAGTAATGTAAATCCATGGTCTATCACACCAGTTAATGAAATTTCACAACATCAAAGAAGTCTTGAAATTCAAAACAGAAAAGACCTGTAAGGTCATCGAAGCTATCACCCAAAACACTGGGCTGTGCTTTGCAGCATTTTTTGGAAGAGCAAGTTTGAAAAGAGCAAAGTGATGATTTTTTTCAGCACTTCCCTTGCAGCAAACAGAGACAGGAGTCTGTATCAACCCTGGCAAAAGGCACAAAAATAGCCAAGGTCCTTCCCACTGCTTAGATCTGGAGAGCAGAGACAGCTCTGTCGGCAGCAATCACACGAGGGACCTGTAATACAGCGGCAGAGGATGGCACAAGCTGCCACCACAGGAACCTAATTAATATTTTTCACAGAATCAGGAAAAATTTAGCCAATGTAAATCCAAACTTGCTGTACTAATTGCTATTCCATTATGGTTTTTTACAGCTTCTGAGAGGAAAACAAAGAGAGAAGAGAAAAATGTTCATACAATGAGAAATAAACACCAGAAAATCTTATAATATGGTAATTGCTAATCATGCGACCATGTACTACCTACTTTCTGAGATTTTTTTTTTAACCACATACAAAGTAAACAATGCCACACTTTTTAGAGACTTCCTGGTGTACCATAGGTACTTTAAGGTAACAGTATAAAATTAATTTATTAGAATTTTAAGCCACGTGAGGCTCTCCTGAAAGAAAAAAAAAAGAAAGAATTACAGATGTAGGTACATTTCAGACTATGGTGCTCAATTTCATCATTTTAACTTTAGCACCTTTCAAATCAAGCCTTTACTTTTTTCTTAAGGTGTGGTAGGTGAACACTTCTGTCACTACTCGTTTGTGACATTCCTTTGTGCATTTGCAGTACTGTTCTTTAATACAAATACAGAGGAAATTGTAGCTTAAAAATAAATGAACATTGTGCAGCATGTGGAGCTGATGTCAAAGTAGACTGAATAGGTTTTTATCTAATACTGAAGCCTGTGCTTCCTAAAGCTCCTAGCTCAAGGCATAGTGATTCAATGGCAAATTAACATAAAGTAGACTCGTAACAGACTTTGAAAATGAGCATTGTATGTCTTCCATCACACAGACAAAAGAAATATCTTGCTGTAGTATGTGAGATGTTCCATCTCTGGTATCCTGGTGAGAAATAAAAAAATCCTCACATACACACCAAGCTGTATCACAGCTTAGCCATAGCACACCTGAGCATGAAAAAAACAAATACTTCTGGCAGGGGATGAGCTTTAGAAGAAAAAAGAACAGGATTGCCGCAGAGTTGAAAAATGTGGAGCACTGTTTCAACAAGTAGGAAATGTATTGGTAATTCAGCTATGTAAACCCACAAAGAGGAGTCTGGCACAGATACAGCCACCTGATCAAGGTATCCAGGCTTAGGAAAGTGTTTAATGGATGCCCTGGTTGAGAGAACACTGAGAGCTGCGGAGCCCAAAGCGCCAACAACTAACTTAGCAGGACAAAAAAGGCAAAATTACCAGTGAAGGGGAAAACAGTATCTTCTACCTCTGTAGACGATCAAAAGGAGTTTTGCAGTATGGTATCAATACAATATACACTACTGCAAAGAAATTGCAATCTGGTCTCCTTTCAACCCTCCTTACATGTATCTGCTCACAAAATCCAAGGACTCTTACCAAGCCCTTGGGTGCTGATCTCAAAGGAAACTCCTGGTTTGGAATATAGCCTTTTGTATAACTCCCTCTTGAAACAACTTTTTTCCCCTCTACTGTCACTGCCCCATCTGGAAGTCAGGCCAGTTCACCTAGGCCAGGCTTTCTCTGTGGCTGTTACCAGCACCCAGCCAGGCATCGCCAGAGCCACACCTGCCCATCTCACACCGCAGCCCACTGGCACGTCCAGCCATTCTCCTCAGACCTTCTTCTTCTCCACCACTGCCCAAAGATTTATGCTCATAGCATAAAGTTTTGGTTGATCCCTGAAAGTGCAAAAATAGCAAATTTGTGCTATCAATTTTGCTGTGATTTTGCAGCACCTCACTCCACTCACACCATTCACAAGTCTCAGTACAAATCTACTTCCGCACACATCATTAATCGATACAATGAGCAGGCTTAAGCCAGGACTGATCTCTGAAGAACATCATCAGTAACTGCCATCTGATAATACCCCTTTTAATAGGATCTGTTGCAATCTTCTCTTTAGTTAGTTTCCCACACACATTACAATCCTTTCATTGATTGTTCTGTATCTTCAAAAGGGTGAAGCTGCATGTGTAGGTATCACACTATCAGCAAATAGCTGCTTATCTCTCATTCCAGTTTTATTTATAAACTGACTGGCAGGCTTGTTAACTGCCCAAAACATTACAGGAGATACATTTAAAGAGGTAATCCTACTCTTCATTTGTTTGTAAAATCTGCAAAACCATTTTGTTGCCCATAATTTTGAAGGTAGCTGCTGTTGACAGTGCTTCCACCAACTTGGCCAACCTTCTTTTTAATTTGAAGTTACTCTGGAATTTCTAATCCCATATTTGAAGTTTCTGTTACTGGGGGCTCTAATCACAATTATCTTGGCAAGAAACATGTTTACACAGCTCCACTCTGTTAGTGCCAACCCAGTCCCACTATCTATCAAAAATAACCACCCTCAAGTCAGGAGCTCCTTTACACATACATGGATGTGCACTTACCCACAGTCAAACAATTATTAGTTACAATGTCTCTTGAACCAGAAAGCTTTTTTTCTGCCAACATTACAAAATAGAGACTTCTTGGGAGTTACAGAACATGAATGGAAAAGTCAAAAAAATTAAACCATTATTTTATTGTTCATTCTTTTTTTTTTTCCTTCCACCTGTATAGAATCTCCTTACAGATTCCCTTTCATGAGTAAAAGGTAAAATATATAGGACATGTCATATGAATCAATCAGTTTTAACCTCATCCTTTCAAGCAGAAACACCACTATATAACTGCATTTCATGTGATTTAGTCACTTCTAAAAGTATCTCCTTTAGATATCTCATTTTTTCCCCTTTCTCACACAACCAAAGCTTCCACTTGAGCTGTTCATTCATTCATTACCTCCCCCTCTCCAGCATCACAGTCTTAGCTGAATATAAAAGATATTACATCTTTCTCAAACTGCTCTGTGCATTTCATTTTTAAAACTGTTGATTAATCTCAACTCTTATGCTGGAAATAATTGAAAACATCCCTCCTGAACAAGATGACAAATACCTAAGTTACAACACACTAATTCATCTTTAATTTCATGCTTGCCATTTCCATGAAGCTCATTAAAGCTAGCACACAGCACCTCAGCTTTTCTTGAATTTACTGATCACATCCTCAGTCCTCTGGGTAAAGGTCATTTTACAGGTTTGTGTCAGTCTTTGTTTAAAGGAGCTTCTGCTCACAGCTGCTGCACTTTACTCTTAAAATCCGAAATACACAGCCTTGATGTTGTTTCTTTGTCCTCTTTCTTTCCCTCTTTGGCATAATTTTCAAAGCATTTCACTGCAGAACTTCATGTCAGAACCTCTTTTAGCATCTGTAGGGGTTCTGCAGGAGGCAGCAGTCGGGTCAAGTCTTTTAATCCTAACATTAATACCCTCTCCATCTGACATCTAAAATATAAAATATTCATGTGTGTAGATTACACTGTTAAAGTGTTTTTTGCAAATGTTATGTCTACCTCAAACATGCCCTCTTCTCCGAAGACACAGGTGATCAATAGTTGGCTTAATAATCAGCTAATAACACTATTCCAGTCTATCAGTGTGATGATTTCTTTCTGCCAGGACATTCAGCCCAGCAGGTACCTGTACAGTATACACTGAAAATTCTCCTTCAGCCTGTGTCACATTTAACAAACGCCTTAAAGCAGAACCTTGGGAATAACCTGTCCTTTAACACACACACAGCTTGCATGACAAATGCTATTCTGATTTTAAAAGGCTCACTATGAAGAACTAGGTATTTTCTCTTGGTGCCATATACTGATCTGTGTAAGGTAATGGGGTCATTTTTATCCTGAAGAACAAGAATCAATACTTTTAATACGTTATTTTATTCAGCTGACATAATCAACAGAAAATGTTGCAACGTGATCAGCGTGGAAAACAGTTGACTTATAATTTTAGTCCATGCACGTGAACGTTACAGCGCACATGCTTCTGCATCTGTGTGAAGGACTTATTGGATTGCTGAAAGGTCAGGGTGGGGTAGGGAGGAACAAAACTACACCTGAGTGCAAGACAAGCATACTTTTTTGCAGTGAACAGTAAGAGAAGGATGCAAATAAGAGTATACACTTGAACAGAATGTGAACTGACTCCCTTGATTTCAAGCATCAGATAAAGACTTTTTAGTTAAGTATACTTTCAAATAATAGATCTATTACATTATTCACTTAGAGCCTTCATAATACAGCATACTAGCTTTATATTAATTATAAACATACTGAAGTGACTGTGCAAAAAAAGAAGGAAAAGAAAGATGCAGGGAATTTGCTTTCCTGTTTAAACAAAACATGTGCTCATACCAGAAGAGAGATACATCATATGACAAACACACCTAAACAATTCATTTGCTAAGAAGATTTATACTTAAATGTCTAAATTACCTGATAGGGAGCAGAGAGGAAAGGTCATCATTTGTTAGGTAAAATGAAAGAGGAAGAATTCATCTGATTAAAACATTAGCATATAAATGTGATAGGAATCCTGAACCTCAATACATTCCAAAAACCCACAAGTTCTTAGGGGTATGAGTCGCTGCTGACAGCCATAATATAGCAGTAATCAAAATGGCATAGATTCACTAGTAGGAAAGAAGCAAACCAACTTTGAGAAAAAAGATAGTTTTAACTTAGGTCTTTTCCAAAACTTTGTGATACACCACTGCAATGCATCATCATTTCAGAGGCTGTTAAATACATTGCCTGGGAAAAGGAGTGTACAAATACACAGCTGAAGTACAATTAAATTACAAAAGCTTTACAAGTTACTGTTCTTCGTCTCAGTCACTGCAACTGACCATGCAGGCTTTGAGCCTGCTCTGGTGCACTGTAAACCTCAGTAAAGATTCTTTCAGCAAATGATTTCAATTCACCATTGCCTTGACATGGAGTGTGTCCAAGGGCAGCGATAGCAGCTCAGCTGAAAAAGGGAACATGGGAAAACACCACAACCTGGTCACATGCAACTGCAAGTCCACTTTCTGAAGGGAATTTACTATGAAGCAAAGGGAAAAATATTTCAAATCCTCCTTATATTAGACAGAACTTTATGAAGGAAAATATCTTCCCTTACCCAAACCTATCTTCTATTTTAT
>JAVFHW010077067.1:0-13390 GCA_032159205.1 Eurystomus glaucurus suahelicus
TTGAGACTTGTTGATCATCATCAGGTGTGCTTGTCTCCCGTCGACTCCGACAAATGGTGACCCCGACGTGATACCGATCTGGCACCATGGTTCGAGCGACGACTGGTTCGGGTCCTAAGCAGCGAGGACGGCGAAAGAGCAAGAAAAGTGCTCCGCGCCCTGGGTGACCGCATAGGCGAGCTCAACGGCGAAAGAGCAGGCTCCACGCCCTGGGTGACCGCAGAGGCGAGCCTGGCCGATATGTGCTGCCGAGACCTTGAAAGGCTGCAACAGCGCTGACGAATTAGGTATGGAAAGGCAAGCAGCATATGATTTATTTACTGCATTTTTGCAGAAGCGGCAGGTCAAGGGTATAGACTTGCAGAAAGAATTACCAGGGTTATTAGCGTACGGGTATGCAAAAGGGGTGTTTGTAAATCCTCACACTGTGCATGAATTGTCAGAGTGGCGAAAATTTGGAGATATATTATGGGAAGCTTCAATAGAGGATGATAAAACCGCTAAAAAGTTAGGGAAATTGTGGAGAGTGGTACATAATGAACTTTTACAGAGTCAGGCAGAGAAAAAGGCAGCAGAGCAGGCATCAGCTGCCCAAGGAAAAAATAGGGAGTATAATAGAGACTGGTTCTCGTCTACCCCACTGCCCCCTACAGTTTCACAAATTTTCCTCCCCCCGCCGCGTGGTGCCGGAGCAGAAAATGCAGAAACTGCGTGCATACCGTCCACACCCCCAGAAGAACAGGAGTCACGGCCACAGCTGCCTCCCCCGCGCAAGGAGCCGATCCCTGGGGCGGAGGACGACCTAGTGGAGGCCATTGCAAGGGGAAGAAAAAAGGCATGGGCGGCACTTGCAAAAGACTGCCTGGAAAAAGGGGATGATGATGCGGTAGAAGCGGCAAGACAGCTGGCATGTCCTGTTGTTTTTTCACCGGCAGCGGGGGGAGGATTGATGGCAGAGATAACTGCCCTCGATTGGAAACTATTGTCGCAGTTGCGATCAACCATCAGCCAGTTCGGGGTAACGAGTGAACCAGTCAGGCAGATTTTGGATTACATCTGGAGAACACAGGTGCTGCTGCCTGCGGACTGCAGGGGAATAGTGAAGTTAATATTCACACAGCATCAGCAGCTACTGTTCCACGCACACTGGCAGGCACTGGTTAATGAATGTGTTGCCACACAGAGGCAACAAGGGGACCCTCTACATGGGGTGACCATAAATGAATTAATGGGATCAGGAGAATTTGAGTATATGCGTGGGGCGTTATTAAAGCAGTGCGCCCTGCAAAATTGCAACCAGACCACTAGAAATGTGTTAAACACCTTGGGAGCAAATTGGACTATTGAGGAAGCATTAGAAAGGATGGCCCAGATACCAACAGGGACCCAGGCATTCCTGGTAGATGCCATTAAGGCGTTAGGTTTGGGACTGCAGGAGCAGGCAAAGGTATCTCAGACCCATGTGTTAGCTGCCCTTGCGCCCCTTCAAGCGTCTACTGCAGTCAGTCAGCAGGCTCCGTTGGGAAACTCCAACGGGAGCGCGTCGAGTCGCAGTGGCCGCGCTCAGATACAAGTCGCCGCTGCAGCATAACCAACCTTGCTGGCCTCCAACCTGATACCAGTGGGAGTCTTGGCCTGGACCTGGCAGCCGCAGTAGATGTGACACTAATGACCTCCCAACCTCAAAAAATTCCAGCTGGGACAAAAGGACCGATCACGGAAAAAAGAATCGCACAACTGATACCCCTGGAGCAAATAACTAAATATTTGGAACCGGAGCAGTTTGGATACCAACAAGATGGACTAAGCCCATCCTCAATGCTGAGGACACCTCAGGACCTGACAGAGGAAGACCAAAGAAGGATCGAGCAGAAAGCCCTCCTCACGCTACAGCCTCTGCTGCGACATTTGAGGGGACACTCAAAAACTATTGACAAAATTGTTAAACATTGCAGGAATTTTGATGAACTGATTGAACCTATTGAAACATTGCAGGGTTTTGATATTTGCGGACCATCAAGAGATAACTGTCTTGTTCGTAATAATTCAGGTTGTGATAGGACAGACGGGCAGTAGTAATGAAGGGACTTTGTATCTTGATTATTGGCATTATTGTGGACATTGCAACTGGTTTCACACACTTTAATCAGCCAAGGGAAAATATGTGGGTAACATTTGCTAATCAAACCAACCAATCATCGCTTTGTCTTAGTTTGGGAGGAGTTACCAACCCTTTTTGCACTTGCTTGGTTGGCTTGCCAGTATGGAGTCCTAATGAGTTTTGTGGCCTGGTGAATAACAACAGCCTGTGCAAAAATCTTTCTGCAGTGAAAGACCTTATGAATAAGAACAATGATGGCTACCAACAGTGTCAGCTTATACTATCCCTTAACACCACCCTGCAGTCACCTCCCGAAGAATTAGACCTATTTGGTAGTGCTAATGCCAGCCTGCTAAATACATCACAAGGGAACTGGGTGAGTTTTGTCCCTATTAACGAACAAAACTTTCACAATCCCCGATATAAATGGGCCACCCTGGATTCTAGCTTGCAGTCAGACATGGTACATGAGCAACTATATTCCAATTGCAACGGTAGCAATTTTACTACCCCAAGGAAGTTACCACAAGGGATATTTTTAATCTGTGGAGATCGAGCATGGAACGGGATTCCTGCTTTTCCGCAGGGGGGGCCATGTTACTTGGGCAAGTTATCATTATTTCATCCTAACATGTCATTACTAGTGCAATGGAGTAATGTCTCCTTTGGCAGAAGTAAACGTAGTATTCATAATCTAAACTGCGTAGACATAGGGCCACCTACGTTTTGGAATGAACTGAAATCAGTTATAATTTCGACAATACTGCCTGGCGGGGCAGCCAATAAGGCCCTGAAGATAGCAAAACAACTGGGATGTTGGGCTAAGGATGAGATTAACAAAACAGAATTCTGAGATTTTAGATATGCTTACTGCGGATGTGCAAAGTGTTAACCACGCAGTACTTCAAAATAGGGCTGCTATTGATTTTTTGTTGCTAGCCCAGGGACATGGATGTGACGAATTTGACGGTATGTGCTGTATGACTTTGTCAGATCACTCTACCTCCATACATACAAAAATTAAAGAGTTGCAACGAGGACTGTATGAATTAAAAGAGGAAAATGGCCTAGGTATAGAAGAATGGCTTAAGGGTTTAGGAATAGGGCCGTGGCTAAGAAGTATTATAATGTATGCTATAGGCATTATCGGTGTGATATTATTACTACTGCTTGCTTTGCCTTGTGTATTTGGATGCATTTAAAACATGATTACCCGCGCAACAGAAAAGATATGGCAAATGAACCTCCTCGCCCAAAAAGAAAACGGGGGAAGTGTGGAGAGTTTTGTGGACTCCTGGCTGAAGGAGAGGGGGCATGATGACATCCAGCTGGTCAGGAGATAAGGCCCCGGGCAAGGGCACTGTGTCCTTGAGCAAGAAGTTGTACAACAACAGGATGCAAGAACAGGAACTAGCTAGCTTGAAGCAACCGCAAGTATCCGGAGTATGTGATCATATGGGCGGGGATGACGATAAACAAAGAACCAATAATGAGCCTAGCTTTTGCAATATGTATGAGCCTTATTATTGTGTCTATATAACTGCAGCCTTTTGATTAATAAAATTGAGACTTGTTGATCATCATCAGGTGTGCTTGTCTCCCGTCGACTCTGACATTAATTCTTTAAAGAAATATAGTAATGTATAGCTGTGATTGTGATAGATACTAGCAATGAGCAAGAAAAAGATGTAACAGCTGGACACAAATTTAAGCGACTCCCCTTCCTCTTTGACTTCATAGATTTTATTGTTCTCATCTTTCAGTTGAGGTGCTACTGTCTTCTTCTGAATTCATGTGTCATTCTGTAATTTCAGTTTAACAATTCTGACAAGAGAGCTCCAGAGGGACCTGGATAGACTGGAGAAGTGGGCCCAGGTGAACCTCAGGAGGTTCAACAAGGCCAAGTACACAGTTCTGCACCTGGGCCGGGTCAACCAACAATATCAATATAGGCTGGGAAAGGACATGCTAGAGAACAGCCCTGTGGAAAAAGACATGGGGGTACTAGTAGATTAAAAGCTGGATACAAGCCACCAATGCACAATTGCAGCCCAGAAGGCCAATCACATCCTGGGTTGCATCAAAAGAAGCGTGGTCAGCAGATCGAGAGAGGTCATTCTGCCCCTCTACTCTGCCCTGGTGAGACCTCACCTGGAGTACTGCATCCAGCTCTGGAGCCCCCAACAGAAGAAGGACGTGGACCTGTTGGAGCATGTCCAGAGGAGAGCCACGAAAATGATAGAGGGCTGGAGCACCTCTCCTATGAAGATAGGCTGAGAAAGTTGGGGTTGTTCAGCCTGGAGAAAAGAAGTCTCTGGGGGGACTTTATAGTGACATTCCAATACCTGAAAAGTGTGTATAGGAAAGTAGGGAGAGATCTGTTCACAGGGGAGGATCTGTTCACAAGGGTTTGTAGAGGCAGGACGAGGGGTAATGATTTTAAGACAGAAAAGGGTAGATTTAGGTTAGACACAAGGCAAAAGTTCTTTAATATAAGTGTGGTTGATAACTAGAACAGGTTGCCAAAGGAGGTGGTGGAGGCCGCATCCCTGGAGACGTTCAAGGTCAGGCTTGATGGGTCTATGAGCAACCTGACCTTGTTAGAGATGTCCCTGCTTATTGTAGGGGGGTTGGAGTAGATAATAGAATCATAGAATGGCCTAGGTTGGAAGGGACCTTAGAGATCATTTAATCCAACCTCCCTGTCATGGGCAGGGATGCCTCTCAACTAGATCAGGCTACTCAAGGCTCTGTCCAACCTGGCCTTGAACACCTCCAGGGAGGGGACAGTCACAGCATCTCTGGGCAATCTATTCCAAAGTCTTGCCACCCTCGTACTGAAGAATTTCTTCCTAAGATCTAATCTAAATCTATTCTCCTTCAACTTAAACCCATTACCCCTTGTCCTATCAGTGGACGCTCTTGTAAAAAGTCCCTCCCCAGCCTTCCTGTAGGTTCCCTTCAGGTATTGGAAGGCAGCTATTAGGTCCCCCCAAAGTCTTCTCTTTTCAAGACTGAACAACCCCAGCTCCCACAGCCTGTCCTCGTAGCAAAGGTGCTCCAGCCCTTGGATCATCTTTGTGGCCCTCTTCTGAACACGCTCCAACAGATTTATGTCTCTCTTCTGGTGGGGACACCAGAACTGGACGCAGTATCCGAGGTGGTGTCTCACAAGAGCTAAGGAAAGGGGGAGAATCACCTCTCTTGACCTGCTGCCCATGCTTCTCTTGATACATCCCAGGATGCAGTTGGCCTTCTGGGCTGCACAAGCGCACTGCCAGCTCATGTTGAGCTTCTCATCTGTCAACACCCCCAAATCCTTCTCTTCAGGGCTATTCTCAACCCACTCTGTACCCAGTTTGTATTTGTGCCTAGGGTTGGCCCGACCCAGGTGAAGGACCTTGCATTTTGACTTGCTGAAGCTCATGCAGTTAGCACTGGCCCATTTCTCAAGCCTATCAAGGTCCCTCTGGATGGCATCTCTTCCCTCAAGTGAGTCCATGGCACCACAAAGTCTGGTATCGTCAGCAAACTTAGTGAGGGTACACTCAATGCCGTCATCCCTGTCGCTGACAAAGATGTTGAACAGCATTGGGCCCAGAACAGAGCCCTGAGGAACACTGCTTGTCCCTGGTCTCCATGTGGACTTCGAGCCATTGACCACGACTCTTTGAGTGCGACCATCCAGCCAGTTCTTTATCCACCACGTGGTCCATCTGTCAAACCCGTGTCTCTCCATTTTAGAGACAAGGATGTCATGTGGGACAGTGTCAAACGCCTTGCACAAGTCCAGGAAAATTACATCGGTTGCTACTCCCACGTCAACCAGCGCTGTAGCTTTGTTGCAGAAGGCCACTATATTAGTCAGGCACGACTTGCCTCTGGTGAAGCCACGTTGGCTGTCGCCAACCACTTGATTATTTTTTATGTGCCTCAATACAGCTGCCAGGAGAATCTGTTCCATGATTTTACCTGGCACAGAGGTAAGGCTGACTGGTCTAGAGTTTCCCTTGACCTTTAGAGGTCCCTTCCAACCCAATACATTCTAGGGTTCTATGATTCTCTGAAATAATTCAATTTTCAGTGATTCAAATAATCCATTTTATTTCATGCAACCCCACCATTACTAATAAAGGTTTGGAAGTCTCTAATGTTATTTTAAAAGCAATGATTCCAAAGTTCTTTTTAAATTAGCAGATTTTTGTGATTATCTTTTAGTATGTAGCCTGGATAGATTTTATTCATTAAAGACTTACATGTCTTATAAAAGGGCTCAGACAGGACGATTTCAGTGCTCTTTCTTTCATACATTCAAATATGTACATGCAGTTATATTTTAGAAAATGAAATGTCATGCTTGCTTGTCAATGACAGCTAGATTAGATACCTGCTAAAACTTTGTGCAAAGCAATTTAAAACCTACGCTGACCCAGTGGCCAAGGAGTACAGAACAATTTTTCCTATGCCAACAGGAGCTCTGATTTATGTCTGCAGCTCACAGTGCTTAGAGACTAGGCTAGCAGCTGGAGATTCATGTGAAAAGAAAGGGTTCTTTTTTCCATGCTCTTTTTTTTCTATGAAATTATCAGTAAGGTGCTTACTGAGAGCCTAAGAAGCTCAGGCTAGGTTTAGAGACACCAGTTCATTCTTCTGCATAAGGATAGTGCTCTAATTTTTCATGGGATCAGATCTGTTCAGCTGGGGTTGTGTAAAAACTTTCATAAAATATTTAGCCCTCAATTTAATCTTTTTAATTATCTATGGTAGCTTTGTCTTACTACAGGTTTTGACAGCATTCTCATCTCATCTTGACAGTCTGCTGAGTTTGATTTCACTAGATACACAAAAGTAGTGTTCTTAGTTTCCTAGCTAAATAATATTTTGTGTAAGCAGTGAAAATAATTTCAAACATTGCAATCTGTACTGGAGTTAGAGATCTCCCAACCCTATGGAGAATTTTCATCTCTGTCTTATTTCCTAGTAAAGATAATTTCAATCTTTCAGACTATGAAATGCATAATTAGATCAAAATTAAACAAATACTTTAAACATCTTGTCTTGTGAAATACTCACCCCCCTTCCCTCAAAAAAAAAAAAGAGAGAGAGAGAATTAGTAATTCTAGGAAACTACACCATTTGAGAAAGAATCAATTCAGGCAACCAATTTCTGTTATTCAATGCGTGAGGATAAAACACATGTTATTTCTTCTTGTGCCTTACACTTACCATCTTTTTTACATAAAAATGGAGAACAGTAGTATATTAGTGTTGTTTTTAGCCATCTCTTACATGATGTATCTGTATCAGATACAGTTACTATTGCCCTCAGGGTTTCAGACTGGACTGAAGACAAAACTCAGAACACCTTCCCCAAATCCCTTCTTCCCAGGCTCAACTTGTCTCCTTCATTCCTGATGCTGATACCTTCCCAAAGCTACTTGGGAATGATGGCGAATGAGGGGCTATGGTCAGTACATAACAGCTCCTGTCTGCCATTCCTTAGTCCTCATACTCCTATGGGCAGCAGTTCTTCAAGAACTACTCCAGCATGGATCCTTTGCATGGACTGTAGTCCTTCAGGACCACAAATCCAGCACGGGGTCCTTCCCACAGGCCCCAGTTGTATCAAGAGCCTGCTTCAGTGTGGGCTCTCCACAGGTTGCAGCTTCCTTTAGGACCCATCCACCTGCTGTGATGTGAGGACCTCTTAGGGCTGTAGTGTCTAAATCTGCTTTGGCATGGTAATTTCCATGGGCTGCAGGGGAACAAACTGCCTCATGATGGTCTTCTCCATGGATTACAAGGGAATCTTCACTCTAGCGCCTGGATAACTTCCTCTCTGTCCTTCTTCTCCCATCATGGTGTCTGTGCGGCTTTTTTTCAGTTTTGCACCAAACAGTTTTTCACACTCCACTCTCAAATACAGCTGGCTCTGTCCATTTGTCCATAAGTATATACTGCGGAAGGAGTGGCTGGAGAGCAGACCTGCAGAAAGGGATCTGGGAGTGCTCATTAACAGCAGACTTAGTATGAGTCAGTGGTGTGCCCTGGCAGCCAAGAAGGCAAACTGCACCCAAGAGTTCATTAGACAGTGTATAACCAGATGGTTAAAGATGTGATTAACCCACAGTATTTGGTGTTGGTGTGGCCCCACCTTGAGTACTGTGTGCAGTTCTGGAGCCCACAATTTAAGAAGGCTGTTGACGTCCTTGAATGCATCCAGAGGAAGGCAACAAAGCTGGTGAAAGGGCTGGAAAGCATGTCCTGTGAGTAACAGCTGTTTGTCTGGAGAAAAGGTGTCTGAAAGGGTGACCTCATTGTTCTTCCCATCTTCCTGAGGAGGGGAAGTGGAGAGGGACGTGGTGATCTCTTTTCCCTGGGATGCAGTGATAGGATGCATAGGAATGGTTTAAAGCTGTGCCACGGGAGATTTAGACAGGATATTAGGAAATATTTCTGTATTGAAAGGGTGCCTAAACACTGCAACAGGCTTTCTACAGTGGTGTCGGTGCCCTAAGCCTGTCAGTGTTTAAGAGGTATTAGTACAATGCCCTTAAGAATATGTTTCAACTTATGATCAGCCTTGAATTGGTCAAGCAGTTGGACTAGAAGATTGTTGTAGGTCCCTTCCCACTGAACTATTCTCCTCTCCTCTCCTCTCCTCTCCTCTCCTCTCCTCCCCTCCCCTCCCCTCCCCTCCCGTGGAGTGGAGCACAAGACAGTACGGTCGCGACGAAAAGATAAAGGGAAAACAAAACAAGAATACACTCAGGGAAGCACAGAAATGCACCTGAGGAGAAACGTGAAATACACTCAGGGAAGCACAGAAATGCACCTGAGGAGAAATGTGAAATACACCCGGGGAGGAAAAGTATATCACTCAGCGTGAGCTGAGGTAAATAATCTTACCCACATGGCGTCCCAAGTGGGGAGGGGTGGAGAGGGCGAATTCGTCAATCCATCCAGTCATCAGTGTGGTTCCGAGTCCTGTCCCCCAATTTTGTGCCGCAATTAGGGTGATATTTATACTCACATTTCCACATTGCATCACCAGGGTATATGTGCGGGTGAGGATGACTATAGACAATTGTATCGCTCATGTTAATGTCACAAAGTCCATTAATTTACACCTGCATGGTGGAGGTAATGGCTCCTTTGTTTCAGTGCGGAAAGATGGGAGACTGGGCCTCCACCTCGTCTTGCACTCCTCAAGGCATCCAGATAACACCAGATATCGATTTAGTGATGGTTGCCACCTGGCCCAGTACTTGCCACCTCGTCCAGTGCTGAGTTTCATGCTTCCAGGCACGCAGCTACAGGGTGTATGTGACTAATTAACTTTGCTCTCTCCACAGTAACCTAGGAGGAAGAAATCACACATTAAACTGTGTTACCCTCCCAAGTCAGAGGAGCAGACAAAGAAATTAGTTTCTGGAAGGCTCTTTCTAGTTTAATGTGGATTATAAATTATATTTTTGGCTCTATTCATTTTGTAATCATTTAAGTTAAACATATACTACCATAGCCATGTTCATTTGAGTGGTGAAGTCTATGTTTCTGAGAGATGGTTCCCAAACAGTAAGTGAATCATAGAAGGAGATCAGGTTAGTAAAGCAGGACCTGCCTCTCATAAACCCATGCTGACTGGGCCTGATAACCTGACTTTCCTGTATATGCTGTTTGATGGCACTTAAGATGATCTGTCCATAACCTTCCCCAGTACTGAAGTCAGAATGACAGGCCTGTAGTTCTTTGGATCCTCTTTCCAGCCCTTCTTCTGGACAGATGTCACATTTGCTAAATTCTGGTCAACTGGGGCATCCTCAGTTAGCCAAGACTGTTGATAAATGATGGGAAGGCACTTGGTGAGCACTTCTGCCAGCTCCCTCACTACCCTTGGGTGGATCCCATCTGGCCCTGTAGGTTTGTGTCTGTCTAAGTGATGTAGCAGGTCACTAATAATTTCCCCTTGGATTATGAGGGCTTCATTCTGCTCCCCATCCTTGTCTTCCAGATCAGGGGGCTAGATAGCCCAAGAAAACTGTTCTTAATATTAAAGACTGAAGCAAAGAAGGCATTCAGTACCTCATCCTTTGTCATTGTGTTTCCCCCTGCATCTAATAAAGGATAGAAATTCTCCTTAGCCCTCCTTTTGTTGCTGATGTCTTTATAGAAACATTGTTTTATTGCCTTTTATGGCAGTAGCCAGATTAAGTTCTAGTTGGGTTTTGGCCTTTCTAATTTTCTCCCTACATAGCCTCATGGATTACCATCTTCCTGAGTTGCCTGCCCCTTCTTCCATAGGTCATAAACTCCCTTTTTTTCCCCAAGTTCCAGCCAAAGCTCTCTGTTCAGTTAGGCTAGTCTTCCCCATCGGCTAGTCTTTCAGCACATGGAGATGGCCTGCTCCTGCATCTTTAAGATTTTCCTCTTGAAGGATGTCAAGCCTTCCTGGACTTCTTTGACCTTCAGGACTGCCTCACAAGGGGTTCTGTCAGCCAGTCTCCTAAGCAGTCCAAAGTCTGCCCTCGTCCAAGGTAGCAGTTCTACTGACCAACCTACTTATCTCTCTGAGAATAGAAAACTATTATTTCATGATTTCTATGCCCAAGACAGCCTCCAACGTTCATATCAGCCATAAGTCCTTCTTTGCATCTTTTTTTCACAAGAACAACAGGCCTAGCAGGAAGCCATCCCCAGTCCCTCAGTCCATCCAAACCTCTCCTACTTTCCACAGTCTTGTGGATGCTATGGTTGTCTAGATGTTTCCTTTAGGATCACCAGAATAATAGCGTGAGAAAAAGGAGATGTATATAGGGATACTTAAA
Organism: Eurystomus glaucurus suahelicus; assembly: GCA_032159205.1. NCBI lineage: Eukaryota > Metazoa > Chordata > Aves > Coraciiformes > Coraciidae > Eurystomus > Eurystomus glaucurus. The sequence continues at coordinate 10,930 of JAVFHW010077067.1, forward strand.
AAAAACAAAACCAAACAAAAAACAAGCCACAAGATTTTTACAAAAAACCCACCCATATTCATTATGAAAAACAGTACATTCATGAACAAATTGCAATCTGTGAGTTCTAGAATTTTCTGATTCCTGACAAAAGTCTATATTCTAACCTACTTATTGTAGACCTGGAGAGATGCTAATGGAACAAATTTCTTCTAGTCAAAAGGAGATTTCTTGAAAAAAAAGCAAAAAGGTTCGTTTCTTGTGGTCAGTGCATACCATACTAAATATATTCCCTTCCCTTCCTCTTCCTCTTCCTCTCCCTCTCCCTTTCCCTCCTCCTCTTCCTCTCTTTGTTACTACTATTGCATTTCATTCAGCTTTACCACCAGAGCAGAACTCCATAGCCTATATCCTTCTTTATCAGTTCACAAAATCACACAGAAATTTCGACATTTAATGGAAAAGTTTGGGTGAATAATTTTGTAAGTACAAACTGATTCTGAGGAACAACAAAAAGAGCAAAAATTTTTGGTTTTCTATTTTACAACCACCTAATAAAGTGATGCCAATAGAGATACAGAGACATTATAAAAGTATTATTTCTTCTTCTCAGTTACTTAAATACCAGATTGCCATATGGCATATGAACTGTATTATTGACAACAATTTAGCCCCTAAAATTAATTAATTTTAAATATTTTAAACTTAAATCAGAGATAGACATAAGCTCAGGTGAATCAAGGTTACGGAAAGTAACCTGTGTGGCAGTTGGATTTTTTTTTTTTTTTTTGAAAGGAGGAAGTGGTCAGTTTTGCTTTATGTGGTATATATCACTATATGTACAGTACAGTTTATTCCATTACCTGCAGGTTTTTTAACCATACTTAATCATGCAGCAAACTCCTTTTTTTCTGGAGTAATACAGTGCATTACAGACTTTAATGATTCTTCCACTATCCTATCCTGGATCACATGGGTGATAGTACCTTGAATTTTCATTACGATTTTTTTCTCAAAACACTGGCAAAACTTTTATTGCTTTACATAAAGTGTGTTTACAGAGAAAATAATTACCTTACTGCTTGCTCTAAAATTATCAGGTTTTAACAGGTAAAACCTAATATTTAAACCAATTTTTCACGTAATTAAGAAATTAGGTAATCTGCCAGAAAAAGATTTTATTACTTGTATGTGCCAAAGAATAACAGGCATTCTTAACCCTGTATACCTCCTAAATTTAAACACATGGGTATGTATATTTTGTATGTATAAAGTAGGAATTTTGAACTGTTACTGGCAAGTCTCAAAGATATGCTATCAATATAAGAAGGACTGAATATTTCTTCCATATTTTGCATTTTCTTTAAAAGAAAACTTATATTTTAAAATGTTGGGTCTTATGCATTTTATATTGTGCATTTCTTCATTTAAAGGAAATGTCTGGGACATACAAATGTCTATGTGAATGTAATTCCTGGACAGCCTGCTTCCACTGAAAGCCTGGGTAAATACAAAATCTTTATGGCACCTGTCCAGTTCAAGAAACCTGAACTTTATTGAATTAATTCTAAAATGGAGAGGTAAAAAAAAAGTGATGTCTGTTAAGAACTATTAAACTGAAGCACTAAAATCCAAGACTCAAAAATTCAGTTACTAAATGTACTATTTGTAGGATTTCATTTTTCTAATAAATGTCAGCATTATTTTACTAGATGTGCTAAAGGGAAATTTCAAGTATCTGATCATCTGAAAGTCCTATTTTACCACATTTTAATTTTAATGGCATATTCATGGAAAAAGTTAGTGCAATTTCCCTCCCCCGGCTCCTTCCAGCATTATCAATCTGAATGCTTTCTAATTCTTTAATCAAAATTATAAAAGTCAAGAGCTCCCACCTTTATTGAAGAAATCAATTTTTTTTTTTTTTTTTTTTTTTTTTTTTTTTTTAAAAGGGAAACTTCTGAGTTTGCCTTTTTCTCATTTTGGTTGAATACACATCAAATGTAGATATTCTTTACTGCCTCTGGCCCAACTTTTTTTACTGAAAAAAATATTAATATACTCACCTCATAGAAGTTCTGCAAAGAAGATGGAGCCAGGTTCATTCCAGTAGTGCTCAGTGACAGGACCAAAGGCAATAGGAACAAACTGAAGTACAGGAGATTCCCTGAGAACATTAGGAAACACTTTTTTCACTCTGATTGTGACTGAGCATGGGAACAAGTTGATAAATTATGTAGTCTCCATCCTTGGAGATATTCAAAAGCCATCTGAACATACTTTTAGGCAACTGGCCTGAGGTGGCTCTGCTAGAGCAGAAGGGTTGAACCAGATGACCTCCAGAGGTATCTTCTAACCTCAATCTTTTTGTAATTCTGTGAACCCACACATAGCCAAAGTAGGTTGACTCTTTCTTCATGTACTTTCTTAACACTAATAAAACCTTGTGTTTTGATTTCCAGAGCTTGGGAAGATATATATA
>JAVFHW010077067.1:19256-125229 GCA_032159205.1 Eurystomus glaucurus suahelicus
ATGTTTCTTTCACTGACCATTATATCAGTGTTATCAATCTCAGGCATGTGGAGTATGGTACTGTGCTGTTGCTCTAACGAGTGAATAGTATTCTACCTCTTGACAGTCTTTGAACTCACTCTCATGCAGTCTTCACGTTCCTCTGGACTGTTTCCTATCTGACTAAAGTTCTCAAAAAAAGAAAAATACTATAGTTGAAAATCATTAAGTTCCTATGATAAGACTGAGATATTTTCCCTTTTACCAATTTCTAAAAATTTGTCATTTTCTGCATTTTGAAATTTCCTGTTGTTCTTCACATGGAGGATTTTTTCCAATGTTGGAATTCACGTCTTAAAAAAAAAATATATTGCAAAGTAACAATTGAACATCACGTCCATGTCTTTTGTTTTCAGATAGAGAACCTGAAAATTTAATTCACACTGAAGAGAATCAAAGACGCCAAGAGTTTATCTGTGCATCTTAATATTGAAAATGTCTCAATCTACAGAAAATTTTCATTTTGTTGCTTTTCTGCAACTTAGTACAAGACGAGAAATTTTTGGGAAAGCTTGTTTTTTTCTTAAAAATATTTAATTGCATAAAAAATATCAAACTGTGATATATTATAGATATATTCAAATGTAACAGTGTCTTTGTTCACGTTTATGTCATGCGGTTAAATTTAGCAACATTGCAAAACAAGTACTAAACAAAAAACCCCACGGTGTTTAGGTTTTGTGTAAGTTTGAATGAATGTGTCCACAGCTATAAAAGACAGTGCTTAGATGTAGAAAAATAGGCAGGAGCACAAAAAATTATAAATTAATAGATACTGCTATGCAGTAGTTAAGTTCAGAGTCGGTAGCTCCTTATCAGAAGGTTTTTCTAAGTCTTCTGACATCCATATTTCAGTGGTGATGTGAAATGTGCTATGTTTCCTAGATGGTGGGTGTTGAGTAGATAAAAATTTAAGAACACTTGATGTGACATCTAACATCTTGAGCTGCAGCCCACTAAATAGACTAGAAGAAATGCTTTTATGTTTTTCACACCTTCTATTTCCCCACTAAGAGGTCAGAAAATGCTTCTGAGTCGTAATGATGTGACAGTGTTTTTTCTGAATCAATCCCAGATACTGTGTAACATCCACATGTCCTTTGGGGAATCAATATCTTAAAAGTTACTCAGAGAAAAAGTTAGGTCTATATTATAGGTCAAGCCATGCTGACAGGTTGACAAGGCAAAGAAGGTCATTTATCCTGTACAGCAGAACCAGGAACAGAGCTCTGTTCTGATCAATGCCCTAACGGGATAAGAAAGTGTCTCAAAGTGACATGCTGTGTCCATTGAACTTAAACAGCACCAATCTGCTGTTCATTTAAACCTTGCCTTTGGCAATTTTCTGGAAATGTGTGTTGAGCCCTTCAGTTAGATCTTTTGCTCCTTTCTGTAAGTCTCTGTCTGGAATTTTGTTCTTGGAGAAAAGTTTTTTTAAAAAAACTTTGTATGTTCCAGCACTTAAAATAAACTTTTATTTTAGAAGATTGTCTGATGGAAAAAGTTGTGATCAAAGAGCAACAGATGCACATCTCATGTTGCTGTACGGATATGATATTGAAATAGTACACGTGCATTTCAATAACAATTCAAAATTATATGTGTATGAATATACCAAAATTAAAATGTGAACTTTCTAGGCTTGAACTCTAAATGGTCAGTATCATTTGATGGGATTTCAAAATATCAGTTTATGTTACCTATATTTTACAGTTATAAGAAAAAGGGGGGACAAAAAGTCTTTAATAACATGTTGCTTTGAGTGCTTCATGGCTCTAAATCTATCTATTCATTGGGTACTTTCTAAGTACATGATCATTAACACACTTATCTGGCAAGAAAAAAGGCAACACTTTACATGAGCACACACTTCCAGCAGTACAAATTGAGAATCTGGTGTCCGCTATAGGCTTTCTCTCTCAATCTCTTCACAGACATTCTTGTTCCACTTTCCAATATACTGATTCTTTTACTTATTTGGAAGCATCTACTCCAATACCATTTTTAGAGTTAACTCTTTAATACTCTGTTAATGTATGTGAAAAATATAGTAAAAATAGTACTAAGGAGAAAGCAGCATTTGTAAAAGCGCTTAACTCTACTTTTCATGAGTGAATGAATAAGAAACAATACATAGATTAACAGAAATTTTTTTTTCATTAAAATATTATCTTTGAAAAGCCATATTTTCTTAGGTGAAGGTGGCAAGGTTTTGGTAGCAGGAGTGAAGGGGTGCAGGGGTGGCCCCTGTGAGAAGAAGCTAGAGACTGTCCCCTGCTGGACACAGCTGTTTTCAGCTGACTCCAGCAGACCTATTCAAGGACATCAATCAAGTTGGTGGTATCTGTTGGAAAGTGTGCTTAAGAAAGGGCAAAAATACTCACTGGACAGGCAGAGGAGGAGGGAGCTAACAGAGAAAAACCAGAGGGAATGCAAAAGTCAGAGAAGGAGGAAGAGGAGGTGCTCCATGGTGCCAGAGCAGATACACTGCAGCACATGGAGGACCTCACACTGGCACAAGTGTACATTTCCTGAAGGAAAGCATCCTGTAGAGGCTTTATGCTGAATCAGGGTAAAAGTGTGTGAGGATGAAGGAGCAGCAGAGGGGAACTGTTACATGATGTCAAACTACAGAAAGTGGTGTCTATGAGTGAGCAGCTGGGTGGGAAACTGGCTGCTAGCTAAGGCTGTCCACCACAGTTACAGCAGCATCTTGGAGCTCGCTGAAGGCATATGAGTACAGTATAGACTCTGTGACTGACAAGAATATATATAAAAAAATATACTCACCTATGTGCATCTCTTCTGAACAGAAATTCAGTAGTTAATTTTGTATGTAGTTGCATCATTATTTTTCTTCCCTTTGCAGTATTATCTTCGAGTGACTACTACATTTTAATTTGAATAAAAGTTCTTATTAATGCCAATATGCTGTAACACTTATTTATTATTCTATTTATTATATTAATCATGATTTATTTATGATGGCAATGGACTCCATGGCCTGTGCCTGTAGGATGTCACAAGGTATCTTAGGTACACTCATCACATTGTTATTTCTATTTTTCAGTGACATTTCATTGCCATTAATCTTTTCCAGATAGATTTAGAGAAAGTTATTAGTTGTGTGTACTAATTAATTACTAATTAATTAATTAGTAATGACACTTAGGGCTTAGTTTGTGCCTCTGTCAAAAATATTGCAAACTTTATATAATACTTGTATATACACATGTACTCGCAAATGCCCTCCTGCCCCCACAGGTGTACAGTTCTGTCTAAAAATGCTCTAAAAAAGAAAAATAGGTTGCTACTGTAACATTACTGTATCTGCAAAAGTTTTAAAGGTTTTAAGTGATTTTACTGGCAGTAGAGGCTGGTAGGTAGGAGAGTACTAGACACATTTATTCTTACAGAGTTTATGTTACTGATAAAGTCAAATATTGAGCTAGAACCTTGTTTAAAGGCAAAGTTGCCAAAGATAAATCAGAACAAACTAAAAATAGGCATGAAACTTCATGCTCTGTTAATATTTTCAGATAAAAAAATTCTTGTTTTAAGAACCTCTCCTGGTTCGGCCAGGACAGGGTTAATTTTGGTGGAACCAGGTTATTCTATACCATGCTGACGTCATGCCCCAGGGCCAGTTCCAATGGGGGGGCAGTTCACATTCAACTGCTTTGGTGGGCTTGGTCCGTAGCTGTTGGGCGGTATTATTCTTTTTTGTATTGCTCCTTTCTCACTGTTACTGTTGCTCTTGTTAACTTCAAGTGTTTATTACGTGGGGGGTTTTTTTTGTTATTTATATTAAACCTTCCTTATCTCAACTCAAAAAGGCACTTTTAAACCTTTTTTCTTTCTTTCTCTGTCTGTGATCCACGGCAGAGGGGAGGGGGCTGGGAGAAGTGGCACGGCCACATGGCAGCTCTACCGCAGAGCCCCGCCAGGGCTTCACTAAACCCCCACAGAACCAAATGAACAATAATTTTAAGAACTCAAGGAACAATCATTTCTTAACTTGATGAAATTAATAGTTGTCCTGAGTTTCAAACCTTTTCAGAATAACAACTTATTCCAATCAATTCTGCACAGCCAGTAGGAACATGGATTCTTTCATCACTCATTGTAGTACATCAGAAATAGTGTACACAGTTCTGCAACCCCTGAGACAGGAAAGATGTCAATAAACTGGATCAAGTCCACCAGGTTAGTAATGGCTGGAGCACTTGATCTTTAAGGAGAGGCTGAGGGCCTGGGCCTTTTTCAGCTTGGAGAAGAGCCAGCTGTGGGAGACCTAAGAGCAGCTCCCACCTGTGCCTATTGGGAGGTTACTGAGAAGACAGTCTCTGCTGATGTGCACAGCAGAAGAACGAGAGACAATGGTCCTAAACTGAAACAAGAGGATGTCAGCTGGATATAGAGAAATAAAAATTTAACTATATTGGTTTACTAAGAGGGTGGCAGAGCCACGTGGGTCCCCGCCCCCTCCGTCTGCCGCGGGTCGCAGACAAGGAAAAAAAAGGTTTAAAAGTGCCTTTTTGAGTTGAGATAAGGAAGGTTTAATATATACATATTTATATAAGAAAACAGCATATAAAAAGCATTTTTTTGCAGTTAACAAAGAAACCCAGCAGTAACAGTGATAAAGGAATACAAAAAATAGATTGATAACAGAGAATAGCGAGGGAGCCAGCTCACCCAGGCGAATTGCCCGCGAACCGCCCCCCCACCGGAACTGGCCCCAGGGCATGACGTCAGCATGGTGTAGAATAACCTGGCTCCACTAAAATTAACCCTGTCCTGGCCAAACCAGGACATTAACTCAGAGGATAATTAAGCAGCAGAGCATGCTGCCTAGAGAGGCTGGGCAGTCTCCTTCCTTGGAGGTTTTCAATACTCAGCTGAACAAAACCCTAAGTAATGTGGTCTGAATTGACAGTTAATCCTTCTTGGAGCAGGAGGTTGGACTGCTGAGGATCCTACAAAAGCAAATGAGTCTATAATTCTATCATTTCTGGGTTTTTTTTTATGAGTCATATGAAATTCTTTCAGTGACAAGGGCAGGAAAATTCCTCAAGTAATTTAAGAGAGAATAACATATGTGTATATATATACATATGTATATATATATACACTCATATATATATATGAGTAATGTACCCTCACAATGTAAAAGTTTGCCAAATGTTCTAAACATGTACTTTCTCTTTGATTTATCCATTTAAATACTGAGATTCTGTTTCTAAGTATATAATTCCAACAATTCCAACCAGCAAACTTAATACAGTGCGGGTCTGAGAAATTTTGTAGATTTTTGTTTTCTTCATCATCTCATTTGCTGAAGGTTAGTAGGATTGTTTCAATCTCTAACAAAACTAAACCATCACCTGGGAACAAATATTGAAACAAATAAAAACAAACAAACAAAACTAAAAACCCCAGGAGGAATTATCTCCTTCAGAGTCTCATACCTTTTTGACCATTCCTGGATACTTTACATTATAAACAAGGCAGTATTCAACCATTGTTTCCTGAGGCCATGTGTAATGCTGCGGGGGAAGAGACTGCATCCCTTACTACTCTGCCTTGCTACCGTCAAAGTAATTGCAGCGGTACTGCCACAGAGGGTGAAAAAGCTTCTGAAGACAATAAAGTGACATGAATATGAAGCATTCAGGAACTGATGTATACCTACAGCAACACTTTTATTCTTTCAACTTATATTAGCACAAGAAGTATCTAAGTTCCAAGAAAGTCATAGGCACAAAAAAGAAACTTAGAATTAAATTTAAATTTTGAATGTCATACAAGTTAAACAATTCTTCTGAATAATGTTCAGCTACTTGTTTCTCTGGGAGAATCAGTTCCACTTCTGCAATTCTGTAGTTTCTTGTATAAACAGATGAAATGAAATTGAGATCTCTGTCTGGCTCCATTGAAACCTATGGAAGGGAAATGTAACTTCCAGTCTCTGATAGAAGTAATGACAGGTCAGTATGTTCTTACATACATTGTAAGCACACTTTTACAAAATACATTATTTTTTCCAACTGTTGGTCTTTAAAAGAACAAAAAAAGTACAAATATATAATGATTTTATACTCTGTGCCAAAACATCCTAGAAGAAAAATTCACAGGGCCATCCAAGAGGAGAAATATGTTTTTAAATGTTCATTGTATTATCTATTTATTTTTATTTTTTTAAACAATAAAATCGAACCTTCTTATCTGTCTTTGTTAACATCACATTAATTAAATAAGTTTATAGATATCTTTTATATAAAGGTATTTTTTAAGAAAAATAATATTCGGATTAATATGCTGGCAAACATTTTAGAAGTTCCTTATACTGTTCTTCAGATCTGTAGTTAATCATCTAATTAAAGTACCAATAGGTATTCAAAGGGCTCAACAGCATATCGGCTTTCATTCAGATTAATGCAATTTCTCAAAGTAAAAATTACATCTAATTTTAGACACGAGCAATGTAAACTTTCATGTATGAGTTCCACTGCAAAAGCTTTATATTTTACTTTCCAGACAATGCATAAAAAAACCCCCATGTTGTTAGCCTGATTATTCTGGTTAAGTGTAAATATTGGCTCTGGTGACAAGAATTGCATCCTAGACATGTTTATTTATTCCTACTGACTATAAAGACAACCTTGATATTCATCTGCCTTTAGTCATACTGATCATTTTACGAATACTACCTTCACTATGTTGAGAATGCAGGTTGCTTTCAACTTATACACACACACAAGAAAAGAGACTCTCATATGCTTTTCTCTGCCTGAAGGTTTGCATTTATTTAAGGGTACATCAGTGTAGATTACATTCTATTAGTACAGGTTTGCACAGTTAAGGTAGATCAGCTTGAATTGCCTCCTATTTTTACAAGAAAACAAGTAAGTTATAATGTTAAAGAGATATATGCATGTATGCCTAGGTCAATTTGCATACATATGCATTTATATCAGGACTTCTACAGTTATGTGAAAAAAGTTTTTACTAAAAAGTGGACACAGTCAATTTTTTCAATAGATATGGAAGCATAATTAAACAAATAATTAAACAAGTAGTTAAATCCAACAAGATTAAAAAAGTAATTAAATCCATTACTCTATTTAAATTCAGAAGCCTCACTCAATAGATGAAAATGAAGATAAAGCAAAAGCAAAATGAGAATAGTGTATGTGTAGATATAAACTATAATACAGAAATTCAGGTAAGAGAAAATACATCCTTTGGGATTAGTGAATGTGAAAAGATGGTAAACAAAAGGTACGAACAAAACGACTAGCTTACTCTGGAACATACATGAAATGATACTTCAAAAAAATATTTGCAAAAACAATAAATAAAGCAGTCACAGGCTAGTGATGATAGAAAATATTTTTCAGAGCATAAAAAAACCTTGCAAAAATCTACAAGAATCTTATAATAATAAAATAGTTGCCACAACTGACAGAAGAAAATGAGTGTTAGTTATGAAAAGAAAAAGAAACCAAACAACCAAAACAGGATATCCAAATTTCCCATTACCATTGATAAAATAGGTCTTAAAGTAATTATCTGAAAAATTGGCCCAGTGTTCTGCGTTTGTCTAAAGGCAACTGGTACAGTAGAAGATCTTAGGGTTTTATTTATGAAATAACACATTTATAAAACTATTGTGATCCTGATAGCTCTCTATTACATCTATGCCTTAAAAACAAAGTGAAATATTAACCATCATACCTCAAACAAAATAACATATTAGATCTGATTATGTCATAATAAAAAAAGAGGGGGAAATGAACTTTTTTATCACTCCAAATGAGGTTAAGTAGGCAGGGTTCCAGCTGTCCCTTTTCTAAGTCTAGGAAAGACACTAAAGATTTAGAAAAGAAATAGAAAAAGTGTCAGAGAAAACCAGGGATATGGAAAAATTTTCAGAGAGAGAGAATAAATAATGTCAGTATTAATATCAGACGGAGAGAACAATGAGGTTTCCCTTCAGCCTCCTTTTCTCCAAACTAGACAAATCCAAAGTCCTTAGCTGCTCCTTACAGGACATGCTTTCCAGCCCTTTCACCAGCTTTATTGCACTCCTTTGGATGCCTACGAGGACCTTAACATCATTCTTAAAATGCGGGCCCCAGAACTGCACACAGTACTCAAGGTGGGGCCACACCAACACCAAATACAGTGGGATAATCACATCTTTTGGCCATCTGATTATGCACTGCCTAATGAACCCTGGGGTGCAGTTTGCCTTCTTGGCTGCCAGGGCACACGGCTGACTCATACTGAGTCTGCTGTCAATGAGCACCCCCAGATCCCTTTCTACGGGGCTGCATTCCAGACACTCTTTTCCCAGTTTATGCTCTTGCCTTGCCTCTCATAGGTGGAGGATCCAGCTTTGGACTTGTCAAATTTGGGCTTGTCATCCTATTAATCATTTCTCAATGCTGCAATCTATCTAGATCCCTCTTCAAGCCATATTGTCCCTGAGGAAAGTCAACTGCATGTCCTAGTTTGGTATCATCACTAAATATATTACTGGTAATAGTAATGGGGGGGAAAAAAAAAAAAAAGAAAAAAAGAAAAAAAAACCACAAACTTTTGGACAGCAACTTGGGTCTGTGCTTTTACCAGCTATTCCATTAATTCTGTGACTTATTACAGTTTAATTCATCTTCCTTTGAATCTTCCACGGATGGAAGTCCATAAAAGTGCAGTTTTACAAAAGTTATACTTGCTGACATGTGAAAGCATAATGTCCCCAATGTAAGGAACAAAGAATGGAACGATCTTTCCTGTATGTATATAGATAAATACCAAAATATATAACATGCATTAAAATGGAAGCATGATCTGAACAAGAACCTCCTCTGAACTTTAAACTCCTGTTCCTTCTGTCTTAAGATATTAAATGAGTAAAACATTTCTTGATAGTCATGTAGAATTTTTGCATATTTAACTAGGGACATGTATAAATTTTTATTACTCTTCTGTTTAATTTCTAATAAAAAGAAGGCCTATGGATTTGTTAGATATTTTTAAAAGGTTTATTGCAGTGTGTTCACTCCTAAAGATATTACCTGTAGAAGAATGACAAAAACTACTCTGCAGTCTTTCTTCTTACGAAGCAAAGATGCAGTCTTGCTAGATCACTACATCTTGGATTAATGGGGTCATGCTTCTCTCTTTAAATTATACTACTTTTTAATAAGGTTAATATATCTTAAAAGTGTTCCGGGCATCTGTTCACTTGATAGGAGGTTTGTTGCTTTTTCTTTGTCTTTAAATAACAAGTTAGAAGAATAGTAAGCAGTTTATTATAATAGTTAGCAGGTGTCAGCCTACATAAAAAATTACCTATAGATAAATTAACCAGAAATATTACAAATGTTTGGTTTCCTTTATTCTTGAAAATAGTCCATTTTATTAATTTTATTGCTGAGCTAACAACTAAGAGATCATTAGCTTTGAGTGGGCCACTGTAGTTTTTGCTTGACTTCTCTATTACATAAGCACATTATCACATTAAATGATGAGCAGAATAAAGCTGCATTCTAAATACCTTGTTGTTGTTATTTCTTGCAGATGTATATGAACCACTACAAATTTAATGGTTTAGTTCGTGAAGTAAAATTAAAACGCCATATTTGGCAAATAATTATTTCAGTGTAATTTGGTTTGCTGAAATTTTACTCTTTAATTCATACTGATGAACTTTTTTACCGTGAATACCATGTAAAGAGAAAACTCACTTCTTTAGAAAACCCAGTTACCAACTCATAGCTCAATAAGCAAAACTACTGTTTTGGAGGGGGAAATACCTTGCATGCTGCTATAGTTTGTTTTCTCTCTCCATCTCTTTCTCTTTTTCTCCCTGATTTTTTATGAAAAAAAAAAAAAAAAACAAAAAAAAAACCAAACCAAAACAAAAAACAAACCAAAGGTGTCGTTGGGATATTATTAGGGGAAAACCAATGTAACTTGCATATTTTTTTCTGACAGGAATTTGTTTCACTAGCCTAAAACAAATACCTCATGGTTAATTGTCCAGTACACTCTAGGTGAAAGGGTGCACACAGGGATGACTGTGTACCTTCATGTATTTTGTATGGTCTCTTCAGTGAATCATCAGTTTCAAAAAAATAAAATTAATTGTTTAAGAGCAGTTGGACAATATTTTTAAATAGTTTTTAAAAATTATTTTAAAATGTTACAAATATTTCGGTATTTAAAACACTACATGATTATATTAGATCAACAGACTGTATTAATTATCAAGTGTAACAGATTAAAACAGAAACTTGGAAAATGTTTTTTTAAAGAATGAAGTCTTTCTTTCATGGTAGTTTAGAGACATTTGTAAGAACAAAGTAAGAGTATTTCAGACTTTAACAAGTAAGGGTCATATATTGAAGAGCAAACTTGGGTCTTCTCATTCCTAAATGGAGGGACATTTTAAATTCAGTACCATCAACAGTTACAGATCTGTTGTTAGTACTCATGAGGGAAAAGCTAACATTTCAATATGCTTAATGTAGTTAGACAAAATTGCCTTTTACTGCATTTTGTAGAGATAAATTGTTCCCTCAAATATAGACAATAGTTTGCCAGGCTGCTTGGTATAACTATGATTGTTAATTTGTTGATATTAAGGGATATATGGACTGTACCACTGAGAGAAGTCAGAGGAACTTACAGAAGGGGTCTGGGGCATATTTAAGGACACACGAAGGGCACAATATTACAAGTAAATTCTGCAACAAAAATTTATTCTGTTATACCTTTATTCATTGGACTCCTGGAATATATATTTTATCATTACTAAATAGTTACATATGTAGAAAATTATAAACTATAAATCACCCTGGGACTACACACCAAAACATTGATTTATTAAAAAAAATAAGCAATACTTCTTTTTCAGATGATTTGTATGTGTGAATCAGACTGTGCACACTTCATGTAATTCCAAAAATGACATGCTACTGATGTGAGGAAGTGTGCTTTGTTTTCAAAGCAAGGACTTATATTCTCAAACGAAAGATGAGTATCTGAGGAAAACATATTTTTTTTCTGTTTTCTTACAAAAACATTGATCACATTTAGTTAATCTCATAGTCCAAAGCCAGCACTTAGAATCATGAAATAGTTTTGGATGGAAGGGACATTTAATATCAAGTCCAACCATTAACCCTGCACTGCCAGGTCATCACTAAATCATGTCCCTATGCACCACATCCACACATCTTTTTAATACCTGCAGGTATGCTTCTTCAGGCTTCGGCTGGGATGTTTTCTATAACTAAGCAAGCAGGGGAAGACTTTCTTTTCTCAAAGACTTATTTCAGAAGTGGATGTTAACATTTTTGCCTCTTTGTCTCAGTGGTGTCACCAAAAGGCATCCATAGTGTAACAAAGTGCTATAGTAAAAAGAACTCAGTAGTAACTTAAGGCCTAATTCAGATTCCCCCTGTAATCTGTTGAAAGATGGTCCTACAATATCAACTTGGAAATATGCTTCTAAACAAGACAAGAATCAATTTTATTAAATGTTTATAGTGTTTATTCCTAAAAGATTTTTTGCTAAAAATCCCCCAAACCCTGATATGATAGACAGAATTTTCAATGCTTTTGAGATGTTTCTGCATGCTAAGATTTATGTTTACTGTGTTAAAAAATAAATGTCATATTTCAACTCAAAGAAACTCAGCATTCTGATCTAGAACTTTCATGAGTAACCTAGAGATCAAGAATATGTAATTTGTATAAAAGTAGTAAAATATCTTAAAAATAAATATCTTATTTAAAAAAAAAAATTCTACTAAGACATTTGGTATCAATATTGCACATCTAGTAGTATATACTAGATGTTTCTTATGGTTTTATATCTTACATATGTATTGCAAACAATTCTAGAAAACAAACAAACAACAAAAGAAGGAAATAAAGAGACAAACAAACCCCAAGTAAATAAAATGTATAATATGATCAAAAAAAAGGAAGGATTGTGAATTAAGTGGAAATATGTTGCAGTATACTACTCAAAATAGATTTTAAAGTTATCTAAGTCATACTATGTATGACTTTAATTACAATTTTCCCTCTAAACAAAGGATGCTAAAAAGGAATTACAGGAAAATGTTATAAAGGGATTGTAAAAAGGGACTTAGCTCAAATTCTTCTGAAATACAGTATTTGCTACAGGTCGCCTTTATTTGGAAAAAGCAAGAGCAGTTCTAAAAACCCAATAAAGTTGTATAATCAAATTATACCAATAAAAAATATTAAAACCCCATTTTTTAATAACAACTGAAGAACAGGCATTAGACATATTCCAAAAAGAAAAGCTCAATAATCTGTTTAATCAAAGTTCATTTTAATTAGATTTAATAAAAATGTTGAACATTTTATATTTTATTTGCCAAAAGTGAAGTCATTTTCCTTACCCTACACCTCTCTATTTTTTCTGTACTTCTTACTAAAGTTTGATATTCAACAGTGGAAAAAAAAGGTTACCAAAAATTACTTTGTTAAAAATGTCACTGCTTTATAAATGCAAAAATTTGGTAAGTGACTTAACTTTTAAGGAATATAGGATTTATCATCACTGAACATTCTATATAATTTAAGTATGGATAAGAAAAAAATGTTTTTGAATATGACATACTATATTCTAGGAAGCATATGTACCAGCTTGTTTAGCATAAGAAACTTGATTTTGATGTAACCTATAAAGTGAACATATATTGAAGTTGTCTTTTTTAAATAATCACAATAAATCCCTCTTCTCCCTGGCCAACCATTTTCTCCTATCTAAAAGATCAGGCTTTCGAGTTTACAAATGTTACTTTGTGGTGTATGCCAAAAAGTTCTGACAGTAACAGTGCCCTTTGTGCTTCACCAGAATATTCTGTGTTTCCTGAATTCTTATTTTAATTTTGACCTCCATTTCCACTTGTATTTTATCTTCTTTTTTTGTATTGACTAATGACAAGCCTTTTCAGAGGGATATATATCAAAATATTTCCTGTCTCCTTTTCCCCGAAGGCACACTCTTTCCGAAAGATTGAAGTGTCTGAGCTTGTGAATATAAAAATGTGTAGTCATTATTTCTTATGAATGGTGGCGAGTGATTAAACAAGACTGAACCATGAAGCACTCTCTATTCTCACTATATTTTTATCCAAAATGCAAGCAAGAAACATTAAATGGCATAAAAAGTTATGATGCTTTCATTGTTTTCATTTTATAAGTATGGATGGGAGGTATTCAGGGGATCTAAAGAAATATCTATGCTATCAGTACAAATAGAGTTGGGGGCTATTCTGTGATCAATTTAAGTCAAAATCATAGAACAGACTCTGGCCTGATCTTTGTCCGTTCTTGCTAACACTTTTTCATGCGATTCCTGGGTGTGTTTCAAGAGTTAGCATGGGCCGGGGACCTTTATCAAAATGTGATATTGGTGCAACTATTGTTGGGGTGTATATTACCATGTACATCAGTATGAGTACCAGTCATTATGTGACTACTGTCAGAGAACAGGCTCAGGGAACTTTTAATTTCATTGAACAGGAATAATTTTACGCAACCCTTTTCCTCCTTAGACTTCTTCAGATGGATTCTTAACATCTGCTTCACTTTAAAAATGATGCCGTAGCATAGAGGAAATGGATGTAATATTTGCAGTCATCATACACAGCAAAAAAGTTATCTTTAGCTTCACTGTTTTTAATACAATGGATAAGGTAATTTCCTTCCACAACGCATGAATGTTTAGTAAGAGTTATGTAGCAATTCATATTCTTTTCCATTGAGATTAAGTCAAATATAGTGGGATTTATCTAATTTATCTCACATATATTTAAATTTTTATGATGCAGACATCATCATCTGATCTTGCCAACTAGAGGTTTTATTCCATGAATAAAAATGGGCACTTCTAGAATATTATTCATCTCATCATAATACAGATAACTAAAATGGTTGGAAGAACTTTCTTTTGGAAATAATCTCTATCTCCTTGAATTATACAGACAATCTAGTTGATTAATCATAATCCAGATATCTACATAGCTGAAACTGGGAAGGCCTTGCGAATAACTTTGTTGTATAAAAACATTCTGCCAGAATCCTTAATCCACATCTCTTATTTGAGTATCTGCATTTTATAAGTGTCATTTTAATTTTGATTTCTTAAAAATAAATATGAAGTGTAGCAATTTTCCAATCATGTGGTCAAATAATAAGAATTTCTATTGATCCAGAATGCTCAATTTAGAACCAGAGCAGAAAAATAATTAATGAAAAATACAGCTAATATTTATAACAAATATGCCTATGATATTAAGGACAATTCTATTAATCAAGATTTTAATGCATTTAATGAAACATTTTTTTCCCAGTATTTTTCTTTATTATGCCATTTGTGCATAAGCAATCAAACATGCACAAATTGACTGTTTTTGTGTGTGTGGATATCAAATTACTTGCAGGTGAGACATTTTTATCTTTGAAACTATTGTTTTTTCAGATAAGATAACAGCATGTTAATAGTTCCACTAATAAAATTATTCACTTTCTTTGCTAGACTAACATGGGAGATTTCATATTATCCATCATTAATATTTCTTTCAAGTCTTTACACATATATGAATTTGAAAAAGCTTCTTGTCTTTTTAATTGATCCAGGGGTTCTTTTAATCTATTCATCTTATGAGTATCTTCTTTATACTTGGATGACAGAAATTTGCAAAGACTGTCTGGAGAGAAAGACAACAGATATATACCCATGTACACATGTAAACCACTGCTATGTCTGCCAGAAAAAAAAAAAAAAAAGTCCATTAATGTTTCCCCATATTCTTACATCATCTTGACCTGATTTTCCTTTCTGCTAGTACTCATTGAAGTTCTCTCTTTGTGTTAAATAGGGTTGAAATTGCAGAGAATTAGAGAGCTGGCTTTTTAAATGAGAGTCAGGCCTTTCCTATCTCTGTCATTGTGACAAATCTTTATAGGAACATTATAGATAAAGAACTACTGATTAGCTTCATTGCTATGCAATCCTGTAGCTCTGCAACAGAGAATGATCATCAAATTCACATTATCTGGGAACCTGGGAGTTTGCAGTAGCTGACCATGCCAGCTGGAAGAGTCTTAAAACATGTGTTATGCTATTAAGTGGTATTACAATGTACCAATAATGGATTTAAAAAAAATGTTACAGACCTTTTGACTCAGAAGTATAAATGTACCATGCACATTGTGCAGCCCTGATAATGCAGTTTGCTAAAGGAAAAATGGTGAACTGGTATACAATTTAAATAATGAATTATGCAGAGGTGAAACTGGATTAAATAGATTTCCACAAGAAAAATAAATACAGAAAAATTAAAATATGAGCATGAGTGTTAGCAGCAGTATAATTTTGGAATGTGTTTGGGGTTTTTTTTGTCTCATTTTGTACCTACAATGTATTTTCCCTCCTGGTATTGATATGGGCCCTGCAATTATCATTGTTGCACTGTGGCTGCGATGGAGACCACTTAAGGACACTCTAATGTGTAATGGGCAGGCAGAAAAAAAATCATCAACAACAATAATAAAATCCTCCAATTTAACATAGCAAACAGATGTTCAGGTCTGAAAAAAATCTTGAAACTAGAAATTTTGAGATCTTTCATCCCTCGGTTATCTTAGAACTATGTTTTGTTTTGTTTTGTTTTTTTTTTTTCTGTTGTCATTCTGGTTTAATACCACTATGGAAAACTAAATTTTTTAAAATTCAGAAAAATTATTCTCTCAGGTTAGCATCCAACTCTGTTGTGCTGGTAGAAATAACAACACTCATTGCAGTATAGTGAAATAATACATATATAGCTTTATAAACCTCAGACTTAGCCAGCTGCCCAAAGTTCTAATACACTTGCCGTTATACTTATCATATCTTTGCAATTAGCTAAGGGTAGTAATGAGATCCTCTTCAGGAAAAACAAATATCAGAACATAAACCTACCCTATAAAATGAAAATATGTTATTCTATGTGTGTTTTCATTTTATTCTGTATTAAAATGTGTATGTCCTCCTTATTCAGCATATAAACAGAACCTTCTTGCAAAGGTAAATAGATTTCTGATGGATCTGAAGCCAAAAGTGTTTTCTGGTAATTTCTTGGTAGAAACAAGAAGACAGCCTTTAAATAAATCTCATACCATGCTCAACTTATGAAAACAGAAACAATAACACTATAGTAAGTCCATAAATAATTTGATGAACAAATATCAAAAAGGATATACAGTACTGAAGTTTCCTTCAAACACATAAGGGAAAAATGGCTCCTAGAGAGTCTGTAAGGCCAAAATAGATAATAGAGTGCTCAGGGAACAAAAGGCCATTGCAGAGAAGCTTAAAAAAGTTAGTCACTTTAGTTTTATACTGTGAAATAAACTTTATTTCCCATGCCCTAACCCTTAATTGTGTAGGGCTCATCACATAAAGTAATTGCAGAAGATGTTGTGGAACAAACATAAAATGAACCATATTATTTGTGGGAATCTACCAGTGTTCATCAAAGAGCTCTAAAGCAAGTAGAGAAAGCATTAGAGTGAATATTAACATCTCTTAAAAATTCCTGAACATCTGAAGGTGGAAAATGGCAATTGTTTAAACATTTTGTAAGGGGAACTCTGAAGAACTGCTGGTAAGTGAGTTGAAAACACTGTGGAGAACTGAATTAGTTAATTGTTTCAGTGGTGTGATTTAGTTGAAATGAGTGAATTGGTTTATTTTTAGGAAGTTTTGCCTTATAAATTTATTGACATAATCTGAAATTAGCTACAAACGTGCATAAAGATTGTTCAGTTGGTCTCGCTATATTTCCACAAAGCTCTTGACACATCCCTTCACTCAGGACTTCTAAAGAAATTAAACAACTATTGAATGGGAAAGAATGGTCTCAAATGGAAAAATAAATGGCTGAAGTCAGGAAACAGGGTAAAAATAAAGGGTCACAACAGCTCACTAATGGTCTGTGTTGGGATTTGTGCTGTTCAACTTATTCATAAATGAGCTAAATGTGAGCAGCAAGTGCATAAAAAACGCTGATAGTATGGATTTATCCTAGATAATGAGGACATACAGCCAGACCATGCAGAACTGCAGAAAGACCTTCAAAGAGTTTATGACATCAAGAAACTGTGGAGCAGCATGGAAAATTAATATCAGTGTAGACAAGTATAAAGTGGTTGGAAAAAATAACAAACAAAAAACAGATGCACCATGCACTGGCTATTACCTCAGGGGTGAGACCATGTAGTAAACAAAAACTGGTACCAGTTCAGTAATGGTCAAAAAATCAAGGTGTGTGTTGGAAACTATTAGAAAATAAATAAAAATTAAAATACTTTCCCAGTGTATATTTGTGGTGGTTTAGTAAAGCTGTGGTGGTTCAGTCCCTGCCGGCAGCCAAGCCACGTGGCCACTGCCACTGCCCTCCCACTCAGACAAAGGGAAAGGCAGGAATTCCTTTTTGAATTGAGATAAGGAGAGTTTAATACAATGATACACAAGAAACAATTGCAGAAATAACAGCAATGACAACAATGAGAAAAAAAATGTACAAAATAAACGATACTGTGTGGACAAATGGACAGAGTGGAGCGGACTGGCCGCACGCTATGAGTTGCACCGCGGAACCGGAACTGGCCCCGGGGCATGATGTCAGCATGGTATGGAATAGCCTGGCTGCACCAAATTAACCCTGCTCTGGCTGAACCAGGACAATATTCATGTTTCAAACACATCTTAAATATGGCCATTAGGGAAGGTGACCAAATTTGCAAAATAATTTTCACTTGAGGTATGAGTGATAAAACTTCTCTTCTTGGAAAGAGTTAAGTGAGGTGGGTAGGAGAGAAATCTAGAATTCTAAATAAAGATAGGTCAACAGTTCATTCTAACATATAAAATATATTGTATTTACCTGTATTCAGATAGTGCTTCCATAAATTAATGGAGCAAAAACTACTCTACAAATATGAAGACACCACCTCTGGCTCACTACGTCTCTGAAGCACAATTTATACCACCTTGATAGAGAATGCTGTTAAATATTGTTCCACATTTGATCTGTTCTTGTGATCTTTCCTCCATTTCGTGCTGCTCACTCTCCTAGACAGAACCGTGGTCATGGTGGATCTTTCATCTGAAAAGTTAATATAACTATTTTTATGCCTCTAAGAAATAACAGAGTTGTAACATATTAGTATCAAAAAAAAAATAAAGAAGAAGAAATAATATTTTTACATAGGTTTACAAATTCAAGAGTTTAGAATACTGGTCACTCTTCTTGGAAGAAGAGGAAGATATTGCAGCCAATGAGTCTTATATCGTCTGTGTTTGAAACACTTTGCACTTTGGATAGTCTTATGTAATAAGTAGTCATTATGATATTCTTACACTTCCAGACAATCTGAAGGCTGTGTTGCTGTGCTAGATGTCCTGCTGCTATGACTGTAGAAAATGCTTGAATGTGTTATTTTTTTTTTAATTTCTGTTTTTCATTCAGAAAGTCTGAGACTGTAGTATAGCCTTTTTTAATGGTATAAAGTTGAGGTTAAATATCATTAGTGTTGTAATGTAAAGCCTTCTCAGAAGTTCTTTGACAAAACTTATGGCAGGTCAAATGGTGTCTGCTTCTGTGTTGTCCATGCTGACTTTTAAGAGTGGTCACAACTTTTCCCCTAGTGTGTTTTACTTGAATAGATAGACACAATCTATGAATCTTCATTTCCTTACTGAGTGTTGCTTTTTCCTAGTTTCTTTTTCAAGTTGTTATTTATTTACTTATTTATTCTACATAGTAGCCCTTCCTCATCCTTCCTCAATTCAGGTAATTAAATCTGTACACTGACTCTAAATGAGGTCTCACTGGAGTCTTGCACAAAGTTACTAAGATTTCTGATTAGCTGGAAGCATTTTGTTTACTGATTTGGGGCATGATATTTGCGCTTTAAACATCTTTATTCCATTATTGATTTACTATAAATATTCTTTATAAATATAGAAATATCTGGTTTTTCCAATCATTTTTCATCTCCAGCTAAGAAAATCTCAACTTATGTCTTAGACTGCACTACAGATTCTTGTTCAGTCTCTAAATGAATTGACTTGTACTTTGTTGTCATAAATTCCCTCTCATCCTATTTTTTGTCTCCCTAAGACTATTCATTTATTTATGTATGATATTCCACTCTATTCAGAATTTCTACCGACTTTGTGGTATCAACTAATTTCATTACATTACTTCAACTTTTAAGCCAAGGTCAGCATTGAAGATTAAGATACAGAGATTGTTCACAATCCTCAAAAAATTCCAGTTATTACTCCTCCATAGTCTAATATTTTCTCCTCAATACAACCAAACAGCTATTGTCATCTGATACTGTATGCTCTTATGTAAGCTCACATTATATGCTTATTTAAATCCTTTAGGCTTTAATAATTTTTCCTTAAGTATTTTTTCTAAAAACTTGCATAATTTAAGGACAAACAAGTTCAGAGGTATATTAGATCAATTTTTATTCTTTTTATAAGTATCAGTATTTCCCAGTAACTTTTCATACTTATTCACATACAGTATGTTGCATTTAATCTATTGATTTTCCAGAGTTCTCTAAGAGAGCTTATCTTGCTCTTCTGTCATAAACATGTTTCGATTTTGGACGAAGCGCTTTCAGTTTGCATGTCATCGCTATATATAAACAGTTCTGGTGGTTAACCTTTTGTTTTCCTTCACCAACGTGACAAAAATACTAGGAAATCTTTACCTATACAGTTTTGAGTAACAGTAAAAATATGTTTAGTCAGCATTTTAATCACAAAGAATAGCACTCATTCTGCATGCCCTTTTTCAAACAAAACCCCAACAGCTTATTCTGTAAATGTATACCTTGTGCAACACTGTTTAGCCCTGAGCAAAGTTTTATGACCAAGTTAGAAACTCCAAAAATCAGATATTTATAATTGAAATCACAACTCCAGTTGTGTATCAATGTATGACTGCACTATCTTAATTTAAGTCTATATTCTTTCACAATGCTATAACTATATATTGCTAAGTGGAAAGGGTTATGTTTCTCAAGCAACTTCTCCTTACAGTTAGAATAACTGGATGGTGATGCAATTTCCAACTGAAGTCAGCTTACTGTTACGTTTTAATTTCCAACATTTGAAAGAAATTAGGTCTTTTGATGTAGTCCTAGTTTGCTTAGTCAGATGAAAAACCAAAGCCCCTCAGGTCTCTAATATAAATGCTGAAATACCAATAAGTTAGCAAGAAATATCAGGAGATAATGAGTGAGAGATTTATTTTTAAAGCCACCATCCAAATAATTCTAATTCCTTCCAAATCCTGATTTTAAAATCCCTTATAATATTTTTACCTCTGTATCTTGGGCAGCTTCTGATAAAGAATACAACAACAGACAATGAAATTTCATTATCTTAAATTTTTAGTGCTGGTCAGATCGTACATGAAACCATGGTAGAAGCATAACTCTTTTTGCCTGTCAATCCCTGATGAGAATCTTTGTGTTTGATAAAAAAACCTTCTCTTTTCCGTATTCTGTATATGAAGATAAAGCTCTTTACTTTCAATTTTTACTATATACCAGAATGCTGTTTTTCATATGTTTAAAATGTGCTGCACTCTATAATACAAGATTTAATAATAACATATGCAGATTAATGTAAAAATGACTGTGATAATGCTGATGGCAAATTTTATATGAAAATATTAAAAATAGTAAAATATACTAAACCAAACCAAACAAAATATTCATAAGCATAGCAAATTCAGTGATTAATACCAGGATTCTAGCTTTCTATGTCACCACTTGGATTTTATGTGGTGTTACTAAGCAACAAAGGTTACTCTTCAGCACCACTTAGATGCAACATTTCCAGTTTTAATCAAATCAACTGCTAAATGAATCTGTCAGTAATAGGTAAAGAGTACAAACAAATAAAATATATGTGAATTTATCTTACAAAGCATAATTATAATGAGTCTTGTTTTAGTTAATGGGGTTTTGTAAATTACATCTCTGATTATATAATTTATGTTATTGTGAACATCCTTACTAGGAGAAATTAAAATTTAGGTAAAATTTTGGTTTTATCTCCGAGCTCCAAGAAGTATTTACTCAAATGCAAAATGATGATTAAAACTGTTAAATTGATGTCAAAATGAGAATAGCCCATGTAAAAAATTGCATTGTCAGAAGTATGTTTTTGTTGTTGTTATCTAATATTTTTAAAAAACAAACAACAGAATCCCATAAGACATTGTACATCACCTTTAAATTTTGTCTTCTGCTTCTCCCTGAGGTACTAACAGAGAAGACTAAACAAGGTAATGTGACAAATTATTCAAAGATCAACAGTTCTGCTGATTTTTGAAATTCCATGATTATTTAAAACAGCTACCCAAATAAAGTTTCTCCATTCCAGGAAGCATACACTCAAAACCAATAATTTGTATCACCTACTAGCTAATAGATAAAAGTTTGTTTCATACAAAGAATAATGCCTTTGAAGTTGAAAAGCCACAGACGTGAACAATTTCTTTTAATCTGTATAACACTATATGGATGGTTTTGTTTTCATAAGGATTCTGCAGAAATAATTGGAGAATTCCCATTAAAAAAAAAAAAAAACCATATATACAGAATTTAAAGTGATATCCATTTAAATGCCTAATAGCAGAAAAGACTGGTCAAGAATACAATGACGTGAAGAACAGTAAGTTATATGTGACATACTAATATGTCACATGATATGTATGTTAGTAAAGACACTACATTATTTTTCTCTGCTTTTGGAAGTTAATTTTTTCACAAATAGCATACAAAGAATAGTAATGGTAACACTGTTGTTATGCTAATTTTTAGATAATTTCTCATCAAAAAATTTGAAATATAATTCCTCTATGTCTTTGATCTTTTGATATCATTTAAAAAAGGTATCTTATTTTAGGGAGTTGTGGGGAGAGAGACAATAAATAATGGTGCCAGTTCTACTGTATTTGCATAAAGAGTTCATTTGAAATCCATATGGCAGTCCATGGAGCACACAGTCTAAGCCTTTAAAATACTCTCATGAGATTATTTATGTAGCTTTTCTAGTACTGTAGATGGTCAAATTGTACTTGAACATACTAGCAAATGTAATCTATTTTCTACTTAAGGGATATGTTGCTGGTTTGTATTTTTACAGCAATAATTAGGGATGTCATTTGTGTTCTTAGTGTTCTTGAGGCAGCATGATGCCATTTATTGTCTGTTGCAGAGATATAGCAAACTAAAAAGCTAAAATAAAGAAAAGTTGGGGAGGGAAAGGAACAGAAATGTTAAGTTCTAAAAAATGTGAGATTACAAAGGTGCTCTAAATTAGGAGTCAAGAAACTGTTTCACTTCCTAATTAATAGGGGTAAATAAAACCCTTTTGGGCCAATGTAACTCATATAGAATTTCGGGGAAGTGTGAGTTTTATATTTTTTTGGACATGTCTATCTTACTTCATTGAAAGGCAGAGCCTCTTCTTAGACTATAAAATCTACAAATAGTCTAATGTAATTTTCTAAGTGCAGTGGAAATAAGGCTGGTATGATTCTACTGGAATAAGAAGTTTTCCATACCCATATTCTGAAACAATGCGGAGTATTTCACATGCCTTGTGTACACAATACCCGTTAATTTAATGTATGCAGGAAATTAGTGACCCTAACCCTAATTTTGATCCCAGTAGATGTGAATGAAATTTTTGTTCTTATGAACAATCTCAGCTAGTCTCCAGGAAATATTTTGGGCTATAAACATTCCATTAGCATTCCCATTTGGATGCTTTGGTTTTGCATCCCTGGAAATATTTGTCTAGCTGTGGTCAATTAATACAAAGAAATCCTAATAAAAAAATCTTCCTCCAGCATGTAATAAATCATGTAAAAAATATATTTTGCTAGTATTATATCTCCCTCTGCTGGTAAAATATTATTTTCACAGAATCACAGAATTTCCTTATGATTAATTTCAAAACCTGACTGTAGTTAAAGAAGAATGTAACATGGTAGCTCTCTTTTGAAAATACAGTCACAGGATTAATATTTTAAGGAAACAAACAAGAAGACTTAGGTCTAAGTGTTCTTTCAAGACTGGGTAATGCAGGAAGTTCAGGCAAAGGCTATTGACTTATTCAAGGGAGACTGACAGCAAAAGTAGAGTGATATTTGCAGAGCGGGAGTTTACTGGAGTTCTCACAGTAATTTCTTTTAAAAACAGAGTAGAAAATATAAATATGTAAGTAACAAATACTACGTTTTGTATTTGTGCAATTAACTGTTTTTATCTCAACCTATGAGTTTTCTCACTTTTACTCTTCTGATTCTCTCTCCCATCCTGCTGTGGGGGAAATGAATGAGCAGGTGTGTGGTGATAGTTGCTGGCTGGGGTTCAACCATGACAAACAGGAAGTACAGGTTATACCCTAATACACACTAAAACTGCAAAGCAATTAAAGCTTGGATAAATAATGCAAGCAATAATGATTATTGAAAAAAAATTATGGTTATAAAAATAGACATCATTCACCTATCTATCAAAATGATTTAAAACCTGTAAAACAGCTCAGTATTGATAATAAATATAATAAATGTGTGTTCAATTAAAAAAACCCTCAGCATTTTGAAATGCATTTCAATCAAACAGATCAAGAAGATATCTCATATTCTTGACTAGTAACATTCAACTCAAGAAGTACTTTTCATTCTCACTAGGTTTTTGTTAATATTTCCCCAAATACATGCAGGGAGGTACCGTGACACAAACGTCTTCTACTTTTCTAGAACATGGATGAGCACATTTTATGTATACATTTTCCACCTAAAGCACTGGAAACTGAGCACCTGAAATCCTGACCAAGGTTTTATTAGGATTTTCAGCCTAAAGCCTGCTACAGGCAGTAAATTTTGCCCTTATTTTAAAGCAAAGCTAGAGGAATTGGTTGGACCTCAATCTAGCTTTTATATAATACCTTTAGGATGACAGTACACACTCTGGAGACAGGAAGTTTGGTTTCTTGAACACAGATAAATCTCTTCTCCTTTCCAGAAGAATGCTGTTGTCGCGGTCTGGTGCGCAGAGGTCCAACCACCTCCCAAAGGGAGAAGTGTGGAGGGCAAAGTGGAATATCTCCCCACCAGGCTCGCAAGCAGACATGGAGACCGAATGAGTATCTAACAAGTTTATTATTAAATATATTCAAATAAAACCTTATTTACTCTATGGAAATATTACAATATTAAAGAACACCACGCCCACCCATCCACTCCCTCTCTCACCCACCGAGAGATAAGGGCAAATTAGGACTTAATTATGTCAAAATACGACCTGTATGTGTGGATGGTGTGTGTGTGTGCGTGTATGTGTCATCATCTGTCTTTTTGACATTCGGCGATGGTCTCCGTGGAACGGCGATGATGCCCGGCCAGCAGACCTGGACTGTTTCGATGACGTCAGCAGCTTCTAGCTTTTCAGTGTGATTGGAGTTTCTCTCTCTCTCTTTCTCTTGCTCTGTCTCTCTCTCTCTCCCTCCGACGGTGGTGTTGGCTTTATATTTTCAGCACAGTTTATTCGGTTCAACTTTTCTGGCAGCACGTCTTTTCTGGCAGTGCAGCTTTCAGTGCAGTTTCTTCGGCACAACTTCTTCTTCAATATGGTGCTCCCAGCTTGGAGCGGCTTTTCCTGGCAATGTGGCCTTCTGCGGCGTAGCTTTCTGTAGCATGCAGCTTCCAACGGCCTCTTGTCGCAATTTCTTCTTCTTGCTGCAGCTTGCAGCTTTTCCTCTGGGTTCTTTCAGTTTGGGCTCGCAGCGGCGGCTCACAGCAGTGGCAGCGATTGCACAACTCATGGCCGGCGGCGGCTCACGGCTTCTTTCTCTCCCCCGGATTCCTGGAGCGGTGGGAGTCAGCAGTTCTGCCCAGCGGCTGCTGCCTCCTTTCTGGCTGTTTGGTTTCTTCAGGGGGCTGCGCTGACAGCTCATCTCAGTTTCCCCCCTCTCTGGCTGCTTGGCTTCTTCAGGGGGCTGCGCTGACAGCTCAGCTCAGTTTCCCCCCCCTCCTCCTCGTTCCTCTCAGGCAGTGGCGGAGGGAGGGGGGGGGGGTGTGCTTGGCAGGAGCGATGTACTCCCTTTGTGCAGTGAGGCGGAAAAGAGAGCGATTGTTTACTTTTCAAAAATTTATGGCCGGTGTTATCACATTTCCGGCTTCCTGGAGGATTTATGCAGAATAGATTTATGGGAAATCGAGTTTTTTGCTCACTGTTTTAATAAGACAGAAAAATCATGTGGTCGGTTCACCACAGCTATAAAAAGCAGTAACCATAAAAAAGGATGGTCTAAGCTACATTTTAAGGGAATATGTGATTTTGCAATTTTGAGTAAAGTATTTCGGTCATCACAGTGTATTAACTAGACATTTTGTGACACAATGCTCTCATTCTTCAGAATCTCAATCTTTCATAGTGATGATGATATAATGGAGATGATAACATTGATCATGAATACATTTTCATTATGTGTTTTTTTTTTTTTAAATCAAAATCAAAATTTGAATACTTAACCAAAGACAGTGAAATCATTCTAAAAGAAATTTAAAAAGATAAGTCAGAAAGTCCAAATAAGTAAGAGAGAGAGAGATTGAGAAAAAAAAGAACGGAAAGCAGGAGGGTGGTGGGAGGCAGAGAAAGATACAACTAGAGGCAAACCAAAACACAGGAGGTTCTGTCTGAACATTAGGAAACATGCAAACACTTTTTTACTGTGAGGGTGAGAAAGCACTGGCATAGGCTTCCAGGAGAGGTTGTGGAGTGTCCATCCTTGGAGACCTTAAATTTGTCTGGCTGTGAGACTGAGCATCCAGCTCTAGTTGACCCTCTTGAGCAGATAGATTGACCAAGATGACCTCTGGATATCCCTTATGGCCTCAGCCATTATGTGCTTCTGTGAAAAGAAAGGGATGACAAAGGAAGGAGAAGGGGAAAGGGAAGGGGAAGAGCAAGGGGAAGGAGAAGTAGGAGGAGAAGGATAAGGAGAAGGGAGGAAGGGAGGAAGGGAGGGAGGAAGGAAGGAAGAGAGAAAAAGAGAAAGAAGGAAAGAAAGAAAGAAAAAAGAAAAAAAGAAAGAAAGAAAGATAAAGAAACAAAGGAAGAAAAAGAAAGAGAAAGAAAAAACGAGAAAGCAAGCAAGCAGGAAAGGGAAAACATAAAAACATAACATAAAAAGGGGAAAAACAAAAACCTGTACTGGCCCACTTTTACATGCAGATAACCATGGTATTTAACCATGTGATCAGATGAATGTCCTTTCTAAACTGTCCATGTCAAGGTAAATTGATTCATTGCTCATGGTGTGCACTGTCAGCATCTGTTGTTATCTTTTCTTTTCTTACTTGTCATTCAGATTAATAACTTTGTGGTGTTATATACTTGCAGCTTTCTTCTCCATCTCAGTCACTTAGGAAGTTGCTCTGGACAGGTAATTTCTCTTATGTGGATTTGTTTGTAGTATTTCTTTGAATAGTTTAAATTGGCAGCAAGAGTGTGTTGTATCTCTTTCTGACTGCTCACATGCATTAAATATTTTGAAAGATTGATGGTGTAGTCGTTGAATACATGTCCATGCTCAATGAAAAAATTACATTCCTTTCATTTTTTACTATCTTATGGTTGTGTAATTATTTTTTTTTTTTCCTTTAAACATGGAGGAAGGTAGTCGGCAGCTATTGGGAAACTCCCCAAAAAATGAATACTTTGGTGTGTGCCACTGTATTGACTCCGGCTGAGCCAGATGGATGTTCCATACCATATGACATCTGCTCACAATAAAAGCTAAGGCAAAGGAGGAGCTGGGGAGCATCCATTGTCCTCTGGAGCAACCATTACATGTATTGGAGCCCTGCTCCCTAGGAACAGGCCAGACATCACCTGTTGATGGGAAGTAGAGAATAAATCTTTGTTTTCTTTGCTTCCATGCACAACCTTTGCTTAGCTTTCTTTTTTTTTCATTAAACTGCCTTTATCTTGACCCATAATTTTTCTTTCCATCTTATTTTCTTCCTCCTTGCCCTGCTGGGGTGGGGGGAGGAGGGGCTAAGGTTAACCCAGCTAAGGTTAACCCACTACAACCACACTGAATAAATCTTTCTTTTACTTCAATAATAAAATGTAATTAACCAAACATAATTACAAGAAATAAAGCCTACATCTGATTTTGCAATGGGAATCTAGTTAGAGACATTGATAGTAGACTAGTCCCCTAGTTGTTCATATTTGAACTCATTATGCTGAAAACAATCCAGAACTTGCTGACAAAATGTCATGATGATGCAACTCTTTGAGATATTGCTAAAAGAGAAGAGAACTTGAAGGTTATGAAGGATGAACTATATAACCCTGTAAGAATAGTGGTCTAAAACAAATGGGGAAAAAATATAGTTGTAGAAAATGCAAGAATATTAATCTGGGGACTAAAAACCAGTATTCTGCTATCAGCTAGGAGGTCAGCACCTGAAAATATCATTGAAGCAGAAACCTGCATATGTGAGATTATTCACAAAGGGGAAGATTAATGTGACCTCAGATAACAAGTTGTTTCTATTTGAGACAGAATACTATTTAAGCCTTAGTACAAAGGACCAGTCAGTATGTATCTGTGATACCCTGTGAAGTACTGTGTTTAATTCTAGTAGTACATGTTTAAAGATGAAAATAACTAGAAAATAGCATACAGTGATGCAGAGGAAAGAACTGGTAATTTACTGAAAATAGTATATTAACTGCTTTGGGGTTTTTTATGCTTTTTTAATCCAGTTAAAATTGTCAGCTAAATGTCTGTCTTGTCAGTCAGAGATAGGGCTGCAGGTCAAAGTTAATGAATCATCCAGATCAATACCTGGCTTTGTGGCTGGTGTAATTGCCAGGACTTTAATTTCTACAATCATGGGACATTCTTCGATGAATACAGCCTACTGGGGAGAGATGGAATCCACCTATCTAGAAAAAGCAGGGGAATCTTCACTAGTAGATTGGCCATTTATTAAATTGTTCTTTAATCTACCTTGGGGGATAGTGTTTGAAGCTGTGACACCTGCATATTCAGAAACAACTGGGTGGGTGAGTGCACCTACCAGAGTGGTGAGGAATGCTTCTCAACTCTTTCAAAGTCAAGAAAACTAAATTCAGCCACCTCAAGTATGTTTAAATTAATGCAAGTAGTCTGGGCAACAAACAGGAGGAACTGGAATTTTGTGCCCAGTCTGAGAGTTATGATGTCATAGGAATCACAGAAACTTGGTGGGAAAATTCATGTGACTCAAGACAACAATGGATGGCTACAAACTGTTTCAGAAAGATAAGAGATAAGAGGCAGTGGAGTTGCACTTTGTGTAAAAGAGAAATTTGAGTGTATGGAGATGAGCTATGGAGACCATGAAAGCTCTATTGAATGCCTTTGAATCAAGACTAGAGGGGTCATCACCAAAAGGGGTGAACCTAGCACTCGGTTGCCAAGAGCAGCCACTTCAGAGCCAGTCCAACCCACAGCAGAGCGGCAGATCCCGCTGTACAGGGAAGTTTCCTGAAGCACGGGACCACACGGGCATTGGAGCGACCTCGCCAGTGCCAGCAACTCTCTCAAGAGGGGGCAGGCAAAGCATGGGTTTTGCCTCAGCAACAATAATCCCCACCATCATCATAAAAGCAGCCCTCAGGGAGCATAGAGATCTGCAGATCCCTATCTATGTATGTATCTTGTTGTATGTATGTATCTTGTTGTATGTATGTTTCCCCACTTCTGATGATGCAGTTTGGTGGTGGTGAGGTTATGGACAGAAGTCTAAAAGCAATTCAAAAGGATCTCAGAGCACTGGGGTGACTGGTTGAAGGATCGGGAGCACAGGTAGTGTTTTCCCTAATCTCTTCAGTGACAGGGAAGAATACTGAAAGGAATAGGAAAATACACCTGATTAACACATGGCTCAGAGTCTGGTGCCACCAGTACAATTTTGGGTTTTTTTGGTCATGGGGAGGTTTACATGGCAGTGGGCCTGCTGGAGTCAGATGGAGTTTGGCTGTCTCAAAAGGGGGAAAGGATTCTTGGTCATGGGTTGGCAGGGCTCATTGAGAGGTCTTTAAACAAGGTCCGAGGGTGGAGGCTGAAAAAACCAAGCTTATTAGGAATGAACCTAGGGGCAGCCTGCCAAAGTTGGAGGGGAAATTGATAGCCCAGCTCAAGTGCATCTACACCAATGCACGCAGCATGGACAACAAACAGGAGGAGCTGGAAGCCATTGTGCAGCAGGATAACTATGACATAGTTGCCATCACAGAAACGTGGTGGGATAACTCTCATGATTGGAGTGTTGCAATGAATGGCTATAAACTCTTCAGAAGGGATAGATGAGGTGAAGGTAAGGTCAAGTGTTTAAGGGTGAGGGGGAAGGTCAACAAGGCAGATATCCTGTTGGGAGTCTGTTATAGACCACCCAACCAGGATGAAGAGGCAGATGAAGCATTCTACAAGCAGCTGGCAAAGGTCTCAAAATCACCAGCCCTTGTTCTTGTGGAGGACTTCAACTTACCAGACATCTGCTGGAAGTACAACACAGCAGAGCAGGAACAGTCTAGGAAATTCCTGGTGTAGAAGATAACTTCCTAACACATCTGATGAGTGAACCTACCAGGGAGGTGCCTCGTTAGACCTGCTGTTTACAAGCAGGGAAGGACTGGTGGGTCATCTGGTGGTTGGAGGCTATCTTGGGCTTAGAAACCATTAATGATAGAGCTCTCAATTCTAGGCAATGTAAGGAGGGGAGTCAGCAAAACCACTACCATGAAATTCTGGAGGGCAGACTTTGGCTTGTTCAGGACACTGGTCAAGAGCATCTCCTGGGAGGCAGACCTGAAAGGCAAAGGGGTCCAGGAAGGCTGGACATTCTTCAAGAAGGAAGTCTTAAAGGCACAGGAGCAGTCTGTCCCCATGTGTCGTAACAAGAACTTGCAGGGCTGAAACAGGGAGGTCTTATTGGGACTCAGAAAAAAAAGGAGAGTTTACCACCTCTGGAAGAAGGGGCAAGCAACTCAAGAAGTGTATAGGGATCTAGTTAGGTAATGCAGAGAACATAAGGAAGGCAAAAGTCCATCTAAAACTCAATCTAGCCACTGTGGTAAGAGATAATTAAAAAGGTTTTTACAAATACATTAACAACAAAAAGAGAGCCAAAGGGAATCTCCACCCTTTCCTGAATGCGGAAGGGAACATTACCACTAAGGATGAGGAAAAGGCTGATGTACTTAATGTCACCTTTGCCTTAGTCATTAATAGTCAGACCAGTTATCCTCAGGGTATTCAGCCCCCTGAGCTGGAAGTCAGGGACAGAGAGCAGAATAAACCCCACATTATCCAGGAGGAAGCAGATAGCAAACTACTACATTACCTATACACTCACAAGTCTATGGAGTCAGAAAGAACCCCCCAAAAGGTATTGATGGAGCTGGTGGAAGAGCTTGCCAAGACACTTTCCATCATTTGTCAGCAGTCCTGGTTAACATGGGAGGTCCTGGAAGACTAGAGGCTTGCCAATGTGACGCCCATCTACAAGAATGGCAAGAAGGAGGATCCGGGGAACTACAGGCCTGTCAGCCTGACCTTGGTACTGGAAAAGATTATGGAATGGTTCGTTCTGAATGCAATCACATGGCACACGCAGGACAACTAGGGTATCAGGCCCAACCAGCGTGGGTTCATGAAAGGCAGGTCCTGTATGACCAACCTGATTTCCTTCTATGACCAGGTGACCTGCCTAGCGAATGAGGGCAAGGTGGTTGATGTTGTCTACCTGGACTTCAGTAAGGCATTTGACACCATCTACCACAGTACCCTGTTGAACAAGCTGGCAGCTCACAGTGTAGACAGGTGGACTCTTCACTGGGTTAAAATCTGGCTGGATGGCTGAGCCCAGAGGGTTATGGTAAATGGAGTTAAATAGAGTTGGTGGCTGGTCACAAGTGGGGTCCCCCAGGGCTCAGTTCTGGGGCTGGTCTTGTTTAATATCTTTATTAATGACCTGGATGAGGGGATTGAGGGCACCCTCAGTAATTTTGCAGATGGCATCAAGGATAAGAAGGCTCTGCAGAGGGATCTGGACAGGCTAGATTGATAGGCTGAGGATAACTGTATGAGGTTTAACAAGGCCAAGTGCCAGATCCTGTACTTGGGTTCCAAAAATCCCATGCAATCATAGAATCATAAAATCATTACGTTGGAAAAGACCTCTAGGATCATCTAGTTCAACCTTCATTGAATGTCTTCCTGACCACTAGACCATGTCTTGAAGCATCACTTCTATCCATTTTTTTAACACCTCCAGGGATGGTGACCCCACCACCTTCCTGGGCAGCCTGTTCCAATGCCTAACCAATCTTTCAGTAAATAACTTCTTCCTAACATCCAATCTAAACCTCCCCTGGTGCAACTTGAGGCCATTACCTCTTGTCCTGTCATTCATTACTTGGGAGAAGAGATCAGCACCAGCCTCATTACAACCTTCTTTTAGGTAGTTGTAGAGAGCAATGAGGTCTCCTCTCAGCCTTCTCTTCTCCAAACTAAACAATCCCAGTTCCCTCAGCCGCTCCTCATAAGAAATATTCTCCAGACTCCTCACCAGCTTTGTTGCCCTTCTCTGCACCTGCTCCAGCACCTCAATGTCTTTCTTATACTGTGGAGCCCAAAACTGGACACAGTACTCAAGGTGCGGTCTCATGAATGCCAAGTACAGGGGCACAATCACCTTCCTACTCCTGCTGGTCACACCGTTTCTGATACAGGCAAGGATGCTGGTGGCCTTCTTGGCCACCTGGGCACACTGCTGGATTATATTCAGCCAGTTGTCCACCACTATCCCCATGTCCTTTTCCACCAGGCAGCTTTCCAGCCACATTTCCCCAAGCCTGTAATGTTGCATGGTGTTGTTGTGACCAAAGTTCAGGACCCAGCAATTGGCCTTGTTAAACTTCATACAATTGGCCCTCAGCCCATTGATCCAGGCTTTCCACATCTCTTTGCAGAGCCTTCCTACCCTCAAGCAGATAGACACTCCTGCTTAATTTCACTTAATTTACTGCTTAATTTATTAAGGTGAGTGCATCCAAGATGAACCTCTCCATAATCTTTTCCAGTACCAAGGTCAGGCTGACAGATCTGTAGTTCCCTGGATCTTCCTTCTTGCCATTCTTGTAGATGGGCATCACATTGGCAAGAGTCTAATCATCTGGGACCTCCCCCGTTGACCAGGATCACTGATAAGTTATGGAAAGAGGCTTGGCAAGTCCCTCCACCAACTCCCTCAGCACTCTTGGGTGGATCGCATCTGGCCCCATAGACTTGTGTGTGTCCAATTGGCATAGGAGTTCATTAATTACCACTTCCTGGATTATGTGGGGGGATTATTCTGGTCTCCATCTCTGTCTTCAAGATCATGGAGTTGAATAGCCCAAGGATAACTGGTCTGGCTATTGAAGACCGAGGCAAAGGCGGCATTAAGTATCTCAGCCTTTGCCTCGTCCTTGGTGACAATGTTCCCCCTCTCATCCAATAAACAATGCAGATTCTCTCTGACTCTTTTTTGTTATTAATGTATTTGTAAAATTGCTTTTTATTATCTCTTGCAACAGTGGCCAGACTGATTTCTAGCTGGGCTTTTGCCTCTCTAATGTTCTTTCTGCGTGACCTAACTAAATCCCTGTATTCTTCTTGAACAGCCTGCCCCTTTTTCCAGGGGTGGTAGGCTCTTCTCCTTTTCCTATGTCCCCGCAAAAGCTTCCTGCTCAGCCAGGCTGGTCTTTTTCCCCTAGACATTGTCTTGTGGCATGTGGGGACAGTCTGCTCCTGTGCTTTTAAGACTTTCTTCTTGAACAAGGTCTGAACGTCCCGGGCCCCTTTGCCTTCTAGGACTGTCTCCCAAGGAACTGTCTCAACTAGTGTCGTAAACAGACCAAAGTCCACCCTTTGAAAGTCCATGGTATAGGCTTTTCTGCCCCTTCTCCTTACTTTGCCTAGAGTTTAAGACTCTGTCATTTCATGGTCACTAAGCCCAAGATGGCCACCCACTACCACATCTCCCACTAGCCCTTCTCTGTTTGTAAAGAGCACGTCTAGGAAGGCACCACTCCTGGTGGGTTCACTTATCAGATGAGTCAGGAAGTTGTCTTCTACAAGCTTCAGAATCTTTCTGGACTGTATCTTCTCTGCTGTGTTGTATTTCCAGCAAATGTCTGGTAAGTTGAAGTTCCCCACAAGAAAAAGGGCTTCCAATTGTGAGGCTTCAGTCAACTCTCTGTAGAACTCTTCATCTATCTCTTAATCCTGGTTGGGTGGCCTGTAACAGACTCCCAACAGGATATACGCCTCATTGGCCTTCCTCCTCATCCTTACCCATAAACATTAATCTGTTCCATCCCAGTTGCTGACTTCTATGCATTTAAAATACTATCTAACATAGAGAGCCACCCCACCACCTTTTCTACCTTGCCTATTCCATTTAAAATGCTTGTAGCCACCCATTGCAGCACTCCAGTCATGAGAATCATCCCACAATGTTTCCCAGATGACAACTACTTCACAGCTGTTGTGTCGCACAATGGCTTTCGGGTCCTCCTGGTTTTTGCCCATGCTGCATTAGTGTAGATGCACTTGAGATGGGCTGTTGAATTTCCTTCCAATGGTGGCCTGCCACCCTTGGGCTCAACTCTAGCGTTCCAAGTTCTATCTCCTTCCCTCTTCGGACCTTATTTAAAGCCCTTTCATTGAGTCCTGCCAGCTCATATGCGAGGATCCTTTTCCCCCTCTGGGACAGGTGAATTCCATCTGTCACCAGCAGACCCTGCAGAGCATAAAGCTCCCCATGATCAAAGAATCAAAAAATTCCATCTGTGACAACAGCCTCTAAGCCACATGTTGATCAAGTGGGTTTTTCTCCTTCTTTCAGGATTTTTCCCCACTACTAAAGGGATTGAGAAGAACTCAACCTGTGCACCTGAGCTGTGAATTGATCTCCCCAGCACCCTAAAGTCCTTTTGAATTGCTTTTGAACTCCTCACTGCAGCTTCATCACTACCAGCCCACTGTTACAGGCTTGGGGAAGAGTAGCTGGAAAGCTGCCTGGCAGAAAGGGATCTGAGGTTGCTAGTGGAGAGGCAGCTGAACATGAGCCAACAGTGTGCACAGGTGGCCAAGAAGGTCAACAGCATCCTGACTTGTGTTAGAAATAGTGTGGCCAGCAGGACTAGGGAAATGATTGTTCCTCTGAACTTGGCAACGGTGAGGCCGCACCTCAAATACTGTGTTCAGTTTTCTGCCACTCACTACGAGAAAGACATTGAGGTGTTGCAGTGTGTCCAAAGAAGGGCAACAAAACTGGTGAAGGGTCTAGAGAACAAGTCTTACAAGGAACAGCTGAAGCAACTGGGGTTGTTTAGCCTGGAAAAAAAGGAGGCTGAGGGGAGACCTTATCGTTCTCTACAGCTACCTGAAAGGAGGTTGTAGCAAGGTGGGGATGAGTCTGTTCAACCAAGTAACAGGTGAGAGAACAAGAGGAAATGGCTTCAAATTGTGCCAGGGGAAGTTTAGGTGGATATTAGGAAAAATTTATTCACTGAAAGGGCTGTCAAGCACTGGAAATGCTGGAGTCACCATCCCTGGAAGTATTTAAAGGACATGTAAATGTACTGCTGAGGGACATTGTTTAATGGTGACCTGGCAATGCTGTGTTAATGGTTGATCTTGTAGATATCTTCCAACCAAAATGATTCTATAATTCTGTGATAACCTTAGAAGACTCCAGAATAGACTGCATAAAAGCCATTACTTTTCAACTGAAAATAGATCAGTGAAATGAATCTGAGACATTGGACATGTAGAATTGTTGTGTGGAATTAATTTGTCAGAAATGTTTACAGTATGGATACATGCACCTGAATTAATTGCTCCAGGATGCCTTTGTAGAAGATGGAAAACAAGAAAAAAAATTACAAGGATGGAATTCATCTGCATATTTTAGATTTTTATTTTAAGACAAGATTCCAGAAGTGCCTATTTTTCTTCCACGATGACAAAGATCATTTAAAGTGGTAAGCTTACTCAAGAAGTCCACACTGTAGAAAATCAGTTTTGGCCAGGTGAATCATCATGGAGTCTTTGATCAATCATGCTAAAAATGCACCTTTTTAAAGAGGTATAAGTGCAGTGAGGGAAATAGTGGCCTTTCAGATTTCCTCTTAACATAAACAGTATTTTTTGTGGGTTTCTAAAATACTTGTGGTTTTCTAAAATATTTATCATTGTGCTGTTCTATTTTGAATGCTTTGTGTAAATATTTGAATTGTCACTTGCCATGCCTTGGGTTTTGTTGAGTGTAGTTTCCAAGTGTTTAATTTCATGACATATCTATCCCAAAGGTGTGTTGTCCCTACACTGTCATACTAGCCCATCCCAAGCAAGTGCTAAGGCGCCAACACTAGGCTCTGAAGTATCTGAAAGCTAGCACAGTATTTCTGTGGAATATGCATATCCTACTTTTAGATATAGTAGTGCAGACACTCAGGAGAGAAAGTTATTTTCCAGTGGCTGGCAGGAATCAGAAAAGATCTGCTCAGGTGGCGGAAAAGCAGGAAATAGTTGAGTCTTATGTGCCCTGAGAGTTTTTAACAAATACTCCTGCAGTCTGGGCAACCTGTTACGTGTATTTGAAAAAACTTAAACTCCAAAGCCTGGTGAGCATCTGTGGTGAGAAGCAATCACAATAAAGTAAAAAACAACAAATATTTAGTTACATTATCTGCCAAATTCTGCTGCCTGCTACAAGGTACAAATGTTTTGCAAGGTAATAATTTCCTTATTTACAATGAAGTCAGCAAACTGCCACACAGACAAGTGGACAGTAATGCCATTGACGATCACTTCCTCAGTTTGAAAGAAAAACCCCAAAACACTACAGAATCTTTAAGCTCTAAGTTTAGTATAGACTGAACTAAATTAAGTCACTGTAATAAAATTTGTATCTATAGCCAGTGTACTTTGCTATCAGTGAAAATCATTATTACAAAACATTAACCATGATGAGAATGTGACCAGCTAGATTAAAATTAGAATTGTGATTTATAATAAGATCTTATTCTTCACAGAGAAACAACCATAAAATTTTGATGTTTTCAACAGGAGTTGTGCACAAAAGTGCAAGATGATATATGAAGCTATCAATATTTGATATTGATACACGTTTTTTTCTGCTTATTGCAGAATTATTTATATTGAAATAGTCTCGCATAGGAATAAATATGGTGGATAATTTCTGTTAATATCCTGCTTTGTCAGTTTCTAGACATTTCATATCTGCTACAGAAATAAATTCTTCCATATTTCAATGCCATAATTTGGTTAAAATTGAAGCAGTGAAAGAAAACAGCAAAACAAAAGTATGAATTCCCATATTCTTTAGCAATATATACTTGTGTGTTTGTACATACACATTTAAATATACGTATTTGCATACATTATATGCATACACACATATATAAACATCTGCTCACAGTTAGCCAAACAACTTTATAAGTATACTGTTGATTCTAAAAAGCTTTCTTGTTTTGTTATTTCAAGAAGTTGTCTATCAAAATCCTATAAATCTACATAGATTACTGCTTTTAATTGACTAATGTTTAATGGAGATTATTTCATGCAAAGAATGTTGATTTCTAAAATTTAATTTACTCAGGAGTATAGTGGGCCACCATCAACACAGTTGGATTCAAGCTCAGAGCTGTTATCAAACACTGCTCTTCACAGTAGGGCATTTATTGAAAAAAGTAATGCAACATATCTGTCTAAAATGTGTTTCACCTGGAAAAAGATCTTATCATCAACCCTTATAAAGTTGCTCACTGTTTTCTTGTAACTACATTGAAATTAATTGAAATGAATAACTGTCCAAGGCAATATTTCAATGAAACTTTTCATATTTAGCTAGTTACATTTTCAGAGGTGTGGGCGTCCACACTTGAAAGTCTATGAAAAAGTGTGCAAAATTACACTGAGGTTAACACTGGACCATTGATTTAAATAAAGCCTAGAAAAAAGCACAGTATACATAGAAGTAAATTTGCATAATGCTATGTTCAGAATCACATTTGTTTCTGTGTTTAATAAGTTCATGGAAGTTATAGAAAACTGAATAACAGAAAGGCCTGTCATAATAAAGTGTAAACTGAATGATTTAAATTTGTTGCAACAAATCTATTACAGTTCTACAAATATTTCTGTGAGGTAGATAGCACTGTAGTTTAACATAATTTACCCACTTTTTGGCAGAATATTTATAAGGAGTTATTAACTAGAATATGAGGTAAGAAGTCATTCATCTCAGGAACCTAAAAGATATAAAAACAAGAACTATGAAAGCATGTAAATGAATGTGAAAGGATGTAAATGAATGTGAAGGGATGTAAATTAAAAAAAAAAAACAAAACACTAACCAAAACAAAAACCCAAAACCAAGCAACTCCCCAACCCCCCCAAAATATTGGTTTATTTCATTGCAGTGAAATACCAAAATCTAAAAGTGCCACAGGGTTCCCTAACTGGTCTGATATCTTAAAAATGTAGGACATACAAGAGAATAGGTTGGACAGATCATAGAATAATAGAATCACTTATGTAAGGAAAGACCTTTAAGATCATTGAGTACAACCATTAACCTAACACTGCTAAGACCACTGCTAAATCATGTCACCAATCTGAAGTTGATAAAATTACATGGTGAAATCCAGGATTTAGAGGTGCTAGAAGAGTATTGTGAGTAGATGACAAATAGGGTTTAATCAGTCATCCTCAGTCAAATAATCTGTTCTCACTTGAATACTTACAACAGTGTTAAAGGATTTCAAAAAAGAGTTCTATTTTAAAAAATTATTTAGATCAACTTAAGGATTTGCAATCACTTCCAAAAATTATGATTTGATACTAATAGCAGTTGTACTTGTTTGAACTAGATATGCATTTTCTCATGGATTTTCTTTTTCCTGAGAAAATTTTCCCATTAAAATAATTGTTATCTGGAGAGAAAATTAATTTTACTTCAAAACTTCTCTTTTCAGAATTACAATTCCTTAAAGAAAAACTTTTCTAGTTCAGGCTGAACTACAATTACAAAATACTACATTACAAAATACAGTTACAGTAAAAGGTAATAGAGATGTATAATCAAATTACTACGGAATGTATTAAAACTGATAACAGAGAAAGTCAATATAAGATGTACCATTTTACTGGATTCATTATTATAATTATGTCATTTTCAGTCTAATAGTTTTGAAAAGCAGTTGAAGTCAGAGATTTATCAGACTTAGTTTTGTTATCTCTTAATGCAGTGATTGCCAAAACCAGTAACAAAACACCCCCAGAAACACCATGGATGCCTTGATTGATGCAAAAATAAGCATTGAAGGGTATGGACCCTATGCTAAAAAAATTCAATATGTAAATAATACAAGAATACATACCTTGGTATTCTTACCACACCAATTCATGATCACAGACTGTAACAACATTTAAAATTTTATTTTAATATTTATTTTTAATTACTATATGATATTATATCATATCATAGCTATGTAATACCACATCATTATATTATTATGTAATATAACTACAAATCAAAATTAAGTAATGTAATTGCAATATAATATGCAATAATATATCCCATAAATATGCAAAATAAATATATATAATACATATAATTTATACAATAAATAAAATATAATAATGTTATTATTATAATTAAAAGCTCATAGACTTGTCCCTTAAGACTAAATTAAAAGAAGAGCATTTGTGCATTTAGAGGCTAGGCAAGATCCACTCCATAAAGTAAAATTAATTCTTCATTATATACCTTAGCTCTAAATGGGGAGCATAGGCAAAGTTAAGCACTTCAGAATAATATCACACCAAATGCTAAACAAAGATCTGGCTAAAGGAACCAGTGGGAAAATGTTGAGGTTAGAGGAAAACCTTTAGCTCAGGTTTATTTACATTTGAGTTGTGGTTTAGACCC
The DNA here is from genome assembly GCA_032159205.1 of Eurystomus glaucurus suahelicus. Classification (NCBI taxonomy): domain Eukaryota; kingdom Metazoa; phylum Chordata; class Aves; order Coraciiformes; family Coraciidae; genus Eurystomus; species Eurystomus glaucurus. The sequence continues at coordinate 58,514 of JAVFHW010077067.1, forward strand.
TGCTGGAACCTGCCTTCATATTAGAGCTCTAGCATGACTGGCACTGCAGCACTCTTTGCTGGCGTAACTTCATTCAGGCCATAGTAGTTCACTGTTAGTTTCCATTCACCATGAGACTTTTGGACTGGCCATATGGGGCTGTTGAAGGGTGAGCGAGTTTTGCTAATCACCTTCTGGCTTTCTAGTTAATGGATCAGCTGCTGGATGGGGATCAGGTTGGTGTCGTACTGCCACCAGTGCACCGTCATGGTAGCAGCTGGCACCTGCTACTCTTCAACCCTCAGCAACTCCACCACAGAAGGGTCTTCTGAGAGACGGGGTAAGGTTGGCAATTGTTCAATTTCCTCCAGGGCAGCTATACCAAAGGCCCACAGGTACCCTTTCAGGCCCTTGAAGTACTCTTTCCTAAGATAATCTATGCCCAGGATGCACGGGGCATCTGGGCCAGTCACAGTGGGGTGTTTATGCTAGTTCTTCCCAGTTATACTCACTTCAGCTTCCAGTAGGGTCAGCTGTTGGGATCTCCCTGCCACCCCGAAGATACAGACAGGTTCAACGCCACTATAGCTCGAAGGCATCAGGGTGCACTCTACGCCAGTATCTACCAGAGCCTTATGTTCTTGCGGATCTGACGTGCCAGGCCATCGGATCCACACAGTAAATCCAGTAAATCTGATTATTCCTTTCTTCCATCCAACTGGATGCAGGGCCCCCCCTAATCCTGATAGGAGTCACTCAGTTCTTGTGAAAACAACTTAGAGGTCCCCTCAAGAGGATTAGAAGTAAGATTGCCCCTTCTGTCTGGGGAATTTGCCATTGGAAACTAGGGTGACATTTTTCTTGGAAGACTCCCCTTTCATGAGTTTTTTAGCTTGCAACCCGTGTACTCATGCAGCTAGGATTGAAGTGGGTTTTCCACCCCTCTTCCTCATGTCTTCTCCATGGTCACATAGGTAGAACCACAGGGTGCCGCATGGTGTGTACCTTCCATGGTCTTTCTCTTGAGCAGGGGAGCATTTACTCCTAATAGCTGAGACACAGCTCTCACAGGTGGAGAGTAGGAAGTGTTCTCTTTGATTTGCTGGACCTCCTGAGACAGTTCCCTCACAGCTGAAATGCAGGCCGGTGGAGAAGAAGAGATACTTCCTTCGTATTACCAGAGCTGGCCAGCCACTTCATCTACTTTTTGTCCTTGTCTGTGTCTCCAAGACACTATTGCCAATGAATTGGATTATGATAGTGGTGCACTTCACAGGAATTTCTGCCACATGGGTGGTGTGCATTGGGCCTGATCTGGATCCATGGGTGACTGCTCATCATCCAGATCACTATAAATCGTTTCCAGCACAGCTAATTCCCTCAGATACTGAATACCTCTCTCCATGGTGGTCCACTTACTTAGCTGACATGTGACATCATCCTTGAAGGGGTACAGTTCCCATATGCTTGACAGGAGTCACCTCCAAAGGCTGAGGCCTTGATTCTGATTTCCAATCACCTTGTCAATGCCTGCTTCCCTAGACAAGGATCCCAGCTACCTGGCCTCTTTCCCTGCTAGTTCCAAACCACCAGCTCCACAATCCCAGCATCAGAGCAGCCAGGTGATAATCTGCTCACCTGGAAGATGGTTGAAATCCTTCCGTATATCTCACAGCTCACTCAGGGATAGAGATCAGGTGATCACCTCTGGCTCTTCCTCTTGTTCTTGTGATGGCCCTGGTTCATCTTCATCCCTCATTATGCAAACGGATTTTTTGTGTATTTCATTTTCTGTATAGGGGTGACTGATACCGGCACAGGTTGGTTTTCTGGCTCAACTGCAGTACCTGTTGGTCTGTTTTTAGGTTCAGAGACCTTTTCTTCCCCTTCAGGGCACTGAATAGTTTTATGGAAAACTCGGTAGGCATGGGCAAGTCCCCAACACATTGTGGTGATTTGTGTCTCCTGTGAATTGCCAGGTTGACAACATATCTTTTCTAAATGCTTTACTAGTTTATCAGTACCCTGCACTTTGTTCAGGAGTGCAATTCCACTGGCCTAAGCCTAGGCACTTGTCCATACTCTCCCACACATCTTGCCACTCATAACTACACAGCCTCGAGGCAGGTCTCAAGGTGATATTATTGGAAAAGAACAGTATAACTCTAAAGAGGACTTGGAAGACATTCAGAAAACACAGCACTAAGAGCTTGCTGGCCTGGACGTTCCAAGGATAGCCAAAATTCTCAAAAGCTTGGAAAGTCTCCTCCTCTGTCTCATCCATAGCTGGGGTGAGATCACTAACAAATTACAAGATCACACACAGATACCAGTTCACCCTCACAAGCAGTGACACAATTATATCATAAGTCAACAGTGTCCAGTACAGCACCACAAGTGTCTTGACCCATTTCCCCAAGGTGGTAAACACCATCACTGGGAACACATAGTGGGTGTAAGAATTTATACACCACCACCACGCAAACAAATTGGCTAACATTGTGAACATGCACTATTTAGCCTATATCCACCTATATATAATAAAATTGTGTCTAACAGAAATTGTTTTAACACACTCTGGTCAGATTTTGTCTGTATCTTGACCTTTCATGCCCCATGTTGGGTGCCAGAAAGGACTGTTGCGGTTTAGACCCAGCCAGGAGTTGAGCCCCACATGGCTGCTTCCCACTGCCCTCCTGCCCCTGGATGGGAAGGAGAGAGGGAGGAAAATACAAACCTCCACAGGCTGAGATAAGGAGGATTTAATACAAGAATGCAAAAGGAACAGTAGGAAGAACAATAGTAAAAATAACAGTGAGGAGACAATGTACAAAACAAGTGGTAAAAACCATACAGACTGCAAGCCAAAATGTGAAACCTTTGGCTCAGTGCACTCCTGGTGTCATGCGGATGACAGCAGTGTGATATCAAATAACCTATTGGCTGGTTTGTTTGTCTATCCTGGCTAGGGCTCCCTCCCAACTTCTGGAGAAAATTAACCCTATCTGAGCTGAATGCAGACAATGTGCAATAAACATTCTCAAACCTACCTTGATTAATTTATGTGGGACAGTTTCACCTCACCAGTGTATATTCAGCCTACCTAATCAAGTTACTCAAGGGATGGGATGAGATTTTAAATCCTCATCAGGATTAATTATCTTTTGATAATTGAATTTCTAAACGCTTCCAAATGAAATATTACTGTACATATGTAGACATAAAATGTTAAGGCATTTTAAAGTTACACAATTCATTCACTTGGAGTTTAGGTGATGATTATATTTGTATTTATATAAGAAATACATATTTCTATATCAGGGAAAAATTAATAACAAAATTAATTAACTGCTTCATTCCTTTCTACTTTCATCAGGAATAAGGAAGCAGTCAATTGACTTTATGCAGTGAGGATACCATTAGACACATTTAATTTTTATTAAAAAAAGACACAGCAATACGTTTTGTAAATTTAAGCTTGTGTAAAAAATCTTTCCAGGAATCCCAAACTTCATGTAATTCCACTGAGACGAACTGGCACAGTAAAAAGTATTTTAAGTTACATTCTTGGTGTTTTGAGGATTTTATCTACTGAAATTCTTCACACTATAGGAAAGAAGGTGATTCTTTCTTTTAAAAATTAAACCAACTTCCTGCAACTCCTACTGTAACAAAATATATGTTGACTTTTAATAATCTAATCACCAAAGCCCTTGCACTGTTAAATCCCTTTTAAATTATTAAACCTGCATAAGTACTTGTTAATCAGAGATTCCTGGTCAGTTGCTGTAGCTAGTGAGAGTCAGCCTAGATCCAGATTATAGAGAACAAAATAGTGCTTAAATTAAACTCAACTAGAGAAGGAGTGCTCAGTGCTAAGAACAGCAAATGTTCACTGACTTGACTCCAAGAGAATGCATTTAACATATCTAACATGTATATATAGTAGTATAATTATGAACATTCACTAACAATAACTGTTAGAAACAAGTGCCCAGAAGTTATGTAATTATTATTTCGTTTATTGCAATGTTTTAGGAGCGTTGAAGGTGCTAAATGAAGATAAAGTTTGGTCAGTCTGACTCAGAATATTCTGTACTCGATTCTGAATTAACTTTTATTGCTACAGAGATTTGCATTCATTATAACTGCAGAATGCCTAAAGATTAAATTCTGAATCTCTTCCAGTGACACACACATTCGATAGTATTATGAATTTGAGATTTAATGGTCTTGGGAAGCTTATATTGTATTAAACTTTTATTAACTAAGGATTTTCTCAGTGTAATTGAATAACTGAAAACACTCAAAGCTTACTTGAATTAACAGAGATTAAAACATACAATAAATTGAAAAATGAAGCTTAGATTTTATGGTAAAACAATGTAACTGTAACTTCAAATAGAGGTAAAGTCAAAACAGTGTTGTTGTCCAATAGTACATTTGTTCCATTAGCTCAGTTTTTTTTCCTCAGAGATTTTTATAGAAGATATCAGGTTTAACTCAGAGAGCTTTTATTTTTCATCCTACGGTTTTGTTTCCAGTCTCCATAAGTCAACACTTTTTAATATGGAATAGATTTCCAAATCGTCATATGAATTAATGTACTAATCATATGTTGATACAATTAAGTTTTTCAACTATTTGTGTGCTTGCAATGGTAAATACATAAAATAATTTTGTTTCAGGAAGTTAGAGGAGATCTATTACTAAGAATTGGGGTGTTTTTTTCAAAATAAATCTAAACTGAAGTGTTAGTAAAGTTGAAGATCAGAATGGTTTGTGAAAAAACGGTATCAGAATTTATACTGCCAAAGCAACCAGAAAGTAGAGTAACTCTATACTATCAGAAACTGTGAGTAAGGAGAAACTAACAATGGATAAATTTAAGAAAATAATGGGAGAATATAAACAAACAAACAAAATACGTATTTATATATGATTGAATCTTGAATAATAAAAAATTAAACCCAAATTTTTTGGCGACGTTTGTGTAACATACTTATGTAAAGGAATTACAAATGTACACACACACAGAGAATAAGAATGTTACTGGTAGTAGAAATATTTGTAGCAATATGAAGAATCATAGTGGATTCCACGAAAAATACTATAACCCTGGATTTAAGAAACTTACGTTAAGAAACTGCATGAGATATTTCTTTGACCTGTTGTCCTCCATAATCAGTGGAAAGAGAGAGTGATGCCAAATGACATACCAGAAGCTTCCCTAAAAATGGACTCACCTTACAGTGATGACCTTCTGTTTTCAGTAGGAGGAGTTGAGCATGATTAGAATCCTGTGAAAATCCTACACTCAGGCTACTAAAATTGAATTTTATGTACTCCCTACCACTTGATCTATGTTACTATTGTTATTATATAAAAACTTGGTCATTCATGAATAGTATTAGCCTTTGTCTCACAGTGCTTACTTTCTATTCCCACGTGGTAAATAAGATAGGAAGGATATTAAATAACTAGCGTTATACTAAATGAGCACCTGAAATAGAGTTTACATTTTTCAGATAATGGACAAATTTTCCAGCTTGTGAAAAGGCTGAATTAACTGATGTTTTCATTAGCTCTAACAAAATATTCTTTTAAAACAAAGGCTATGTCTTCACAGTCATCTATTTGCCATTCACTGCAATGCGTTACTTATCAGTATCGTAGGTGGCAGATAATTCCAGACTCTGGTAATAAATATGATGAAATGGTACACACAGGTGTTAATGAACAAAGCAAAGCTATATAAAATTTGCTTATCAGAGACATTGCCAATTTTCTTTATTTTTGGTTCAGCAGATCTGTAGGTTTTAATTTGCAGAATTTGGAACAAAGTGAATCCACAGTAATATTTTTTTAATATGTGATTATCATTGTTTAGAAGGTATAACAAAAATGTTTACTGTTACCAGGTTCATTGAGAGTATGAAAAGGGATAAATACTTAATTTTAAAAAATTGCACATTATTCATTCATCTCTTTATAGTAATTTCTATTGGTTTAGGACAACTTGTAGAATGAGCATCAGAGGTTTTCCAGGAAGTTTTGAGATTTTGAGTAAGTTTTTACTCTGGACTGCATTGAAACTTTTGCAAAGGAGACTTGTACTGAAACAATTTATTCTAATTTAAATGGACAAGTTTCAGATTGTTCCATATTTCTACTTTGCTTTTAATTCACTGATCAGTAAATCCATGCTGATTCTCAGAAAACTCCATACTGAAAATAACTTCAAAATCAACATGTCTGTGCTTCTTGTTCCAGTTTTGCCAGAACAGAAATGTTTCAGCAGGAAAAAGCTTAGCAGAACATGCTTTGAACCACTTTGGTTTCTCTGTATCACAGTAATTAACTTCAAAATATATGGCTATCAAAGATTTAAAGGCTTTAAACCTGTGCCAACTGACCCATCATAAAAAACTATTTGGTATCATAAGCCACAAAGCTAGCTAATACTGCATTTCCCTACCTTACAGTTGCTATTTTTGAGCTTGGTGAATGAACATTTGGGATAAAGGAAACTCTCCCAAAACCAGCATGACAGCCTGGAAATGCCTTGTTTGTTTCCAGAGAATTCCTGAACCATCTTCCTGTTTTTCTAAGGACAAATTACAGATATAGTGGTTGGAATTGCCTCAAGACAATGTGACAACCAGGAGACAGAAACACAACATAGAATTTTTTGTCAAAAAAACTTTTGGTCAGAGCTGTAGAAATTTTTCTTAACTGGGGAAAAAAAAAAATGTGCTAGTCGTATTGCCTTAACTGAACAGATATTAATGAAAGATGTTAAAAAACTTCAACGTATACACAAGTGTATATGTAATAGACCATGATTTTTTTGAATAAACTGTTCATAAGTCTTAGAACAATAATGTATTTGTGACTATTCAGTTAGTCTGAATCAGCTAAATTCATGACTATGTTGTGCTAACAAAACTTTTAGCTATACTATCAAGAGGCCACATCTTAAAGACCACTGGAAAAAAAAAAAAAAAAAAAAAAAACAAACCAAAAAAACCCAACAAACCTTGAACAGGCTGGAACCTCCTCTTGGAAAACCTTGCTATTCTAACAGCAAGGACCACATCCTTCTTATATTTTAGTTCTTGGAAAATTAGTGACTGGCTGACAGGTATATACTATTGGTACTGAAAAAAGATAGTCAATGCTTCTGACAATTGCTTGTAAGTCTATTTGTACTTTGGGTTATTTGTAAAACTTTTATTGTATCTAAGCCAGATTAAAATGAAGTTATTTATGTGTATCAATTTTAAAGTCTTTCTTGTGGGTCAAGGTAGGAATTAAGAAACACTGCCTGCAGTAACATGTAACTGGATAAGAACCTAGTGTTGAAGAAATCTTCTATTTCCTGAAGTCAAATGAGAAGGATCTTCTGTAATTGAACTGAGTAAGAAACAGAGTTGTAGAGAACTGAATTGACTAGAAAGAGTTTCCAGAGACAGAGGGAGAATGCAGGATTTCTTGCTGCCAGTGATGCTTACCCATTTTTTTCGAATTACAGCTTAAATGCAAAATTTGTAAACAAACCTGAAATAAACTTGTAACGTAAGACCATCTTCATTCTCAGTGTAAACTCCTTCATTCTCTACCCATTAGGATCTTGCCTTCATTTTCCTTAGTGAAACATGGAATCATAAAATCATACAACAGCCCAGGTAGGGAGAGATCTCAAAAGATCATCTGGTCCAACTTTTTGTGGGAAAGGGAGCTTAGATGAGATGATCTAGCATCCTGTACAACTGTATCTTGAAAACCTCCAGAAATGAGGTTTCATCAGAGGTACATCCCTGAGGAGGTTGTTCCAGTGAGTGATAGTTCTCATTGTAAAAAAATCTTTCTTATGTCAAGATGAAACCTCTCCTGGTGCAACTTGTACCTATTGCCCCTTGTCTTATTGTACTGGGTTTGCATGGCAAGTGTTTGGTAGCAGGGAGGCTACAGGGGTGGCTTTTGTGAGAAGGTGCTAGAAGCTCCCACTATGTCCCATAAAGCCAGTGCATGATGGCTCTAAGATGGACCAGCCACTGGCCAAGGCCAAGCCCACCAGCAAAGGTAGTAGTGCTTTTGTGATAACATATTTAAGAAGGGGGGAAAAAAGCCCTGCACCATTGCAGCTTGAGAGAGGAGTGAGAATGTGAGAGAAACAATTATGCAGACATCAAGGTCAGTGAAGAAGGAGGGGTATTATAGGTTGTAATTGCTTTAAAAATGGAAAAATTGAGATTTAAATCCCTATGAAAGAGCAGGGCATATACTCTAGGTCCCACATTCTCAGTCTAAATGTTCAATAGGCAATTATAAACAACATGGGCCTATTAATTGATTTTTTAAAAATTGCCAATGGTTTTTTAGTGTCTCTCCTCATGAAAGTATTCAATGCTTTGAATGCTACACGGTCAGAGTCCTGATTCAGAGGGCCAAAATTATTAAGAGACAGAAGTTTGAACCATTTCTACTTTGAAAGTCTATTGCCTGACTGTAACTAGCTGCTTTCTCAGAAAGCTGTACTGGCATTCACATTCTCATAGAGGTATATGAACTCTTTAAACAGCCATTTTCCTAAAAAAACCCAAAACACCAAAAACTAGATATGACAGCATGAGGGGGGAAGTGCTATGCAGAACTCTTCTGAGATATCTCTCTCATTACAGTAAGTATAAAGGTAGCCCATGAAGCTATGTTAGTCGTATTACAGGAGTTTTCTGAGGCTAGATACTTAATAGCTAAGTCAAGCTGCTTAACTCTTGGGAATTTTATCTCATTTTAGACTAGTTCAATGTACTATAATTCATCGGAGGAAATGTAAATTTTAGGCTAAATTGTATTACATTAATTATTTGAATAGGTACTTTAGCTTGAGCAACTTGATCTTTATCCTTTTCAGTTGTAATTATCATGTTCTCCCTTATTAAAGTTTTGAGGCACAGTTTGTCTGCAGTCATATTGCTAGGTTTCATTGCTTACATTCCTTGCTCTCTATTTATTTGCACAAACACTTCCTCCTTATAATATCTTTATGGTAATGTAAATTTGAGAGGGATGAAATTATATTTATATATTTGAGGTATATCTGGTGATTTTTCATAATTTATGCCTCTGCTTCTTTCATTCATCTCCCATTTTTCAGGGTTTAAACATAGCTGGATAATAATTTCATGAAGAATCAAAAGCATAACTGAGCAAACAAAGGTCAGCTACTAAAAAAGTTACAATGATATAATTTTTTTTGAGAACTGTTTTGATAAAGTGTAGTTCTACACTGAAAAAAAACCCCAGGCTCCCAAGTGCCCTGAAAATACAACTACACTTAGATCAGCTTGCTCTAATTTGTAGACAGGAAGTGAAGAAGGAAAAAAGTTGAACTGAAATGTATAAATTTCATTATACCAATGCAGAAAACCAACACACAAATGTATTCATTAAGCATTGGCCCAACATTTTGTCTACTTTTGTCAAAATAATGTAGTAAGGGATTCTGTAATGTGTATAAGACTTCTTGGAATATATAAATTGTTTGTTTGTTGAATAAGCAACAAAACCTCAATATAAACTAAAAAACCTCAGTGATGCCAGTGTATCTGATTGTGTAATTATTCATACAGTGTCATGTGCATTTGATGAACTTCATTAACCATATGCTTGAATGGACTCACAGACATGAAAGAGGAATCATTTAAATCACATAGGAAATTTTGATCTTAGAAATCCTTACTCAACATACAAAGTTCTCTCTGGGAGGCATTTCAAGCTTTATGCAGATACTGGGAATACATTGTGAGTTGCAGAGTTCTAAAGCACCTGCAAAACTTACTACAAGGCTAATTGCAAGGCTTTAACTGCATTAAGTCTACTCTACATTCAAGGAACAAGATTTTGGGTTTATCGCTAGAGGTTTTCTTTGACAATATTTCAAGAAACTTGGAGGAGTTAATAAGAATAAGAACTTAACTGCCAGATATCTAGCAATTTATATCCAATGACATAGTTTGATGACTTCTCTTTCAATTGTTCATCACATTGCTGCAACAGTAATTTGTACATACATACATGTACCTATATTTGTCTATCTATTAATATGCTGTACCTAAAAATAACACAAACACTGCAATACATTCCAACAGAAGAGCACGGGTGAAAAACTATATTTGGAAATAACAAGCTGAATGGAAAAGAAAGAAAACTTATTGTAATATATAAGTATTCCTCTGCTTTTCCCTTCCTGGTTTTATAAATTGCCTCTGCAAGGTGTTTCAGCAGTACAAACTGCTGGTGAGTTATTTGTCATAGTACCTTAATCTAGAAATTAAAGAACTTTTTAATACCAGAGAGCCTCCACCAGGAGCCACCTTATAAAAATTTTGTAAAGCCTGAGCAATTTTTATCACCATAAATGCCACAGTGGAGTCACTAAGAAATCCTGATGAAGAGCACATGATAAAAGAAAGAATAAAAGACAAAAAATCTGCAGCTTGATTGTAGGAATTGGAACACCACTCTTTTGTAAGTTCCCTTAGGTTAAGACCAAATATCTTTAGTAATTTTAGTGAAGATCCAATAAAATCAGAGACTATCCACGCATCTGCAGCTCCTTTCCCTTCTGCTGTGTAGGTTAGACAAGCATCTTTTTTTGACTCATCACCATTGCATTCCTGGATGCACCAGGAGACAAACTTGATCTGCGAGGAGGACTGGGGTGTATCTCTTTAGTCTTGTGATTAGAACAACAAAATAAAACTGTGGTTTATACCCTTTCACAGGAAAGGATAAAAATCTTCTGCTTTTGTGAATATGCTGTAATAAGTAAGACATCAGGTATAGTGTGCAAATTCTCTGTAATCTTTAGATGATACTAGAAATCTCAGTAGTTTCCACACATTGGGACTGTAGCAGAATTTATGGGAGAAACAGATTAATATCCTTGCTTAGAAAAGTCTCTTGACACTCTGGTGACCACACAGGGAACCTCATGGTTAATGACAGTGGGTGGAAGTGCACTGGTGGGATGAGCTCAGTGGTATAGGTTATCTCCACCACCATATGGGACAAAATAGTATTTAGGAGAACTGCCTACCCATAGAAACTGTGAAGGCATAGACCTTTCATGCATTAATCCTCAATCTTTCTTTTTTTATTTAAATGGCAGCACTTGTGTCCACCTTTCACATCTCTGCACACAAATTACATATTCTAAGCTAATGTAAATCATGGCATTCTCCAGACATGGGTGGAACAATGTTTATTAAGCCTGAAATTTTGGGCCGTGAAACAGTTGTGTTAACAAAGCCTGTCCTAATGATGTAATAAATGATACAGTAAATCAATAAAAACAATAAAAAGAACAGAGAATACTTGGGAATTTAACCCTGTCCATAAAGCCCAAATGAAGCACTATTCTCAGCTTGGATTCTCACTTTGGTCAAAACCTGTCCTGGAATCTTCCTTGCACTGTGAAGGTTACCGACAAAACCAGTATGAGCAATATCAGTAAAGGGAAATACATATCTGGAATTTATTATTTTCCAGTTACATAACGTATGTTATGAAGCCAGAATCTTGTCTGTTTCCACAAAATAACCCTGAGTACATGCCCATTTAATTTGTTGTTCACAATTTAACATGAAGCTCAAGGGTATTGTATTTGAAAGAACCGCTAAGGAGGATGTTTGCCATATCCAGTCTGTGGCAAACTAAATTTGTTGGAAATGTTTAGAAGGAAGAGATTGCCTGTACCTGGACTGCACCTGTTCAGCAGGGAGAAGTTCATGTAATGTCAGAACTGAGATGTAGCAAAGCAGGAAACTGGTAGTGTGCACAGATTCCCGGAGACACCTATAGAACCACAGGTCTTCCTTTGATAAGGAGTGGTTCTCCTTTTGAGAACTTTTTGATGTCAAGCCTCAAAAAGTGAAAGTGGGGCAATGCTGCAATCCAGGAAAGTACTGAAGTTTTTGGACAAGAAACTAGGCTAAACTGAAGGATCCATCATGTATCAAGTTACCAACAAGGAAATAAATTAGTTTTGATATCTTTCAGTTTCAGCTGTCTCACCCAGATCTGAGATTTCCTTGGTTGGTTCATAAATCTGTAAGGCATTCTGTAGGAAAATGTATCATATATACCTATTTGTATTATGTTACTCAGGCTTCATCTTTAAACTTCCAGGAAAACATGTGAAAGGAGATGTTTTCAGTTCTCTGGCTGTGTCTGAATAGCTTCTAGTTCAACTTCCTTGAACTCTCCACAGGTCTGTCCTTTCCACTGGCAGTGCAGGAAGACTAAGCTCTTGATGAGATATGTGTTATCAGGTCCCCACACACTTTGACTCACACAGAATATTTTTATAACACTTCTTTTCTGACTCTTCTTCCTATTCACACTTTTCCCCTGCTTCAGCATGGATCTCCTCCATGTGCTGCAGTCCTTCAGGAATAGACTGCTGTAGCATATGTCCTTCATAGGTTGCGGTTTCTACTAGAAAATCTGCCCCTACATGGACTCCTCTCCATGGATGTTCCTGCCAGAAGCCTGCTCTAGCACGGGCTAGAACATGGGCTGCAGTGTGGAAGTGTGCTTTGTTGTGGGTCCTATAAAAAGGCTGCAGGGGAATTACCATCTTGGCACCTGGAGCACCTCCTCCCCGTTCTTCTCTCACCTTGGTGTTCATAGAACCGTTTTTCACATTTTTTCCTCTCACTCCTCACACTGTTGGGAAGCATTTTTGCCCTTTCTTAAACATGCTTTTCCAGAGATGTTACTATCTTGGCTGAGGGGCTCAGTCATACCCTGTGGTGGGTCCATTGGAGCTGTCTGGAACTGGCTGTGTCTGGCACAAGGCAGGTCCTGGTCTCTCCTCACAAAGGCTACTTCTGCAGCCCCCTGCTGCCAACACCTCACCACCTACACCCAGTCCAAGTTGTGCTCCTCCGTTTAATCCTTTTTATTTGCCTCAAGGATGCAATTGAAATCTTAGTAAAAATAAAATAATTTTAAAATTTGTTTCTTTTTTGTTGTTTTCTTCATATCCTCTGTATGCATTCACCACTATTTAACTTCATTTTTCCTTTTCACACACTAGTGTCTTACAGTTACAATTGTCTCAGTAACACGAGATTTGTGAAATTATTGGCAAGAAAAACAGATTTTGTGGGAGAAGGACATATAATCCCTTCTTCAAAAGCTGTAAACATCTACTTAAGTATACAATTTATTGGGGTTTAACTTAATTATGTTAGTTAGTAAAGTACTTTGGCAGAAGGACTGTTGGCAAATGGGGAGCAGAAAAGGATGTCAGCAACAGAAAAGATAATGAATCCATTAGCCTTTGCAAAGAGAGGGAAAGGCAGATGAATATCACCTGTGGAAAACTGAGTAGCTCCCTGGGGCAAGATACAAAGAAAATTGTCTCTAATAAAATTAGTACCTCTTCTGAGCCTATAAATGTTAGTATCTTCTCTATATTCCAGGACTTTATTTTAAATTAGTCGGCACTGGTAAAAAGAAAAAGCTTTTCTGGCTCCCACATTAAACAAAGTGGTGTTGATGCTGATATTAAAGTGTATTAAAATAAAGTGACATATGATACTGGATTTCTTTTAACAATGAATATTTGTAATTGTTCCTGTTGAACAAGCTGGAGGCTCATGGCGTAGAGAGGTGTACTCTTCACTGGGTTAAAATCTGTCTGGATGGCTGATCCCAGAGGGTTGTGGTAAGTGGAGTTAAATCCAGCTGGCAATAGGTCACAAACAGGGTTCTCCAGGGCTCAGTTCTGGGGGTGGTCTTGTTTAATATATTTATCAATGACCTGGATGAGGGGATTGAGGGCACCCTCGTAATTTTGCAGATGACACAAAATTAAGCAGGAGTGTCAATCTGCTTGAGGGTAGGAAGGCTCTGCAAAGAGATGTGGAAAGCCTGGATCAATGGGCTGAGGCCAATTGTATGAGGTTTAACAAGGCCGATTGCTGGATCCTGAACTTTGGTCACAACAACCCCGTGCAACATTACAGGCTTGGGGAGGAGTGGCTGGAAAGCTGCCTGGTGGAAAAAGACATGGGGATGCTGGTGGACAGCCACCTGAATATAATCCAGCAGTGTGCCCAGGTGGCCAGGAAGACCACCAACATCCTTGCCTGTATCAAAAACGGTGTGACCAGCAGGAGTAAGAATGTGATTGTGCCCCTGTACTTGGCACTCATGAGACTGCACCTTGAGTACTGTGTCCAGTTTTGGGCTCCACGGTATAAGAAAGACATTGAGGTGCTGGAGCAGGTGCAGAGAAGGGCAACAAAGCTGGTGAGGGGTCTGGAGAATATTTCTTATGAGGAGCGGCTGAGGGAACTGGGATTGTTTAGTTTGGAGAAGAGAAGGCTGAGAGGAGACCTCATTGCTCTCTAACAATTACCTAAAAGAAGGTTGTAGTGAGGCTGGTGCTGATCTCTTCTCCCAAGTAACGAATGACAGGACAAGAGGTAATGGCCTCAAGTTGCACCAGGGGAGGTTTAGATTGGATGTTAGGAAGAAGTTATTTACTGAAAGATTGGTTAGGCATTGGAACAGGCTGCCCAGGAAGGCGGTGGAGTCACCATCCCTGGAGATGTTAAAAAAACAGGTAGATGTGGCCCTTCAAGACATGGTCTAGGGGTTAGGGAGATGTTTAACAAAGATTGGACTACATGATCCTAGAGGTCTTTTCCAATCTAAATGACTCTGTGATTCTGCAGGTTTTGTTCCCTCAAATCCTCTTTGCACTTATCTTCAATCATGCAAATTTCATTGCTCAATTCTTTCAAGTAATTTTAAGTACACTTGTCAGCAGCTAATGCAGTTTCTATATATGACAACTGAAAGTCTGTATAGTTAACTATAACATACAATATTGTACAAAAATCAATAAACTAAATATAATAATAAATATAAATAATATAGAATATTTAAATATAATAATATTTCTGTCTGGCTATTAATTAATTGCCAGCAGAGTGATAGATTGTTGCTTGCTAAACTATATTCAGTTCAAGCTTTACGATCTCAAAGAGTACTGAGTAGGAAAAATACCAAGTCAAAGTTCCCAAGTCAGAATAAAATTTTATCAGAAAGTTTTTTAAAAGCTAGGAATACTAGTCAGGAGAATAAAACCTATATTTCTATGTTATTTTGTTATTTTCAACCTTTTATTTCACTGCAATTTAATAAGACACTGTATAAAACCATCTCACAGTTAACATCTACCAACTTTATAGCTTAAATACTATGAACTAACTGGCAAACGCAGGGACCAGCCGGTTGAGGACAGGTCTCACAAGAGGGGCAGGCAAGAGTGAGGCAGTGTTTGTGGTCCCTGTGGCCAGTTCAAACCATGAGTGGCCACATATAACTGGTCTTTTAAGGAAAGCCAGTGACCATGATGTGCATTGGTAGCTTTCATGTGCAGGGTGGTACACTTATTGTTGGGCTGCTCTGCTCACCCACAGGCTTAGGCTGAAATTCTGACATTAACCTCAGCTAGATGGTGCCCGTCCAAACCTACCTGGAAGTCTGAGGTCTTCAGGGAATTGGAAGGATGACATCTTTCAAAAGAATTACCATTTTCTAAAACTATGAGGTGACTGTCATCAGTGAAAAAAAATGGTGTCCATCTGTTGTATTGCAAGGCTGAGGGTGAAACCCCGAATAGAGCCACTACAGACTAGCTATGTTGACATCTCCACACAAACATACCTCCCAAAGACAGAAATAGCTATCCAGACACCAGGTTGCATGGAGCTCTAGCACCTAGAAGACCCTCTAGCACCTGAAGGCAGCGGTAGATGTCATAGCTGCAAATGTGCCCAGCTGAACTCTTCAAATAGTCATGTTACAAGAGGTACTCAACAGGCAACACAGTATCTGGGAATGTGAGCAGGAGATCAGCATACAATATCATGTGCCGTCCCAGGCTGAGTGACAACCTTGTCTTAAAGCTGTGCAAGGGGAAGATAAGCCTGAATTCTGCCTTGAGCTGGCTGACACAAGTAACTCAAAAGATGCTTGGGACTGAAGGAACAACCTTCCCCTAACATGTCCCTAGATAACACATATGATGCTCTGGGGGTGAGGAAGAAGAGCATGTGAGTAGTGAAGCAGGATCCAGGAGAAGCTGACCATGCAAAGTTGATCTAACCATCCACCCACATTAGAACCAGTGCCAACAGAAGATTGTGTAAAGTAATCAGAGATTCCATACTGAGAGGCACTGAAGCACCCATTCGGACATTTACTATCCAGATAATTTGTCTAGAAAATTTTGCTGCTTCCCAGGAGCTCACATTCATGACATCACTAAGAGGTTGCTGAGCATGGTGAACCCTACAGATTATCATCCACTCCTACTATCCCACTCAGGGTCCAATGATACTGCAATGGGGCAACTTTGTATTAGAAGTATTGATTAATATTTTCACTTTGAGTTTATAAAGTCAAATTCAGGCTTATTTTAGATTATTTACCCTTTCAAACATGCTCATGCTGCTAAAAATTTATATTACTGTAGTATTACAGGCTGTCCAGATATGTATGAAAATACATTCTCTACCTAGGAGACCTTCACTATATTAATACATTGACAACTATATGTGCTTTGGTTCATCATATTTTTAATGTATATTAATACATGTAGAAATAAATTTATTACACGTGTGACCATGGATATCAAACAATTACTTTTGGGGGAACGCATGACAATTTTAGATTCATTTTAAAGAAATATGGTAGCATGTGCTATTTTAAAGTATCATAGTCAATAGTTGAGCTCCCACCTCTTCATTTATTGTATATGCTCAAATATTCTTTCCTTTTATTTAACATTATTTTATTGGTTTTTGTGGGAAACTACAGAATGTACAATTTCACAAGGCCTCTTTGACCATATGCGAGTTTGGGTAAAAACAAGGGAACTCAAAAGAGGCGAGGTAAGGGAGGGTGAGGTGACGTAGTGCAGGGTAGGACAGAACAGAGAAGGCCAGGGAAAGGAAGGCAAGGCAAGGCAAAGCACGTCTTGGTGCTTGCAGTTGGTCACTATATGAAATAGGATATAAGCTGGGTAGAATTCAGTCTGCAAAAGGACACCTCATAGCCTTATACTTTTCCTCTGATTTATCTTGTAAATGAACACTAATTTAACTGTGGTTCCTGTTAAGGACTTACAGGTCTTTCTTTGAACAGGAAGCTACAGATACAAAATACAAACTTAAATATTGGATGCCTTGTAATATTCACAGATCAAGAAAAAATCCTTTTTTTTGAAAAAAAAAACAAAACGCATCTTGATCTGTTAAACATTAAGAATGCCTTGAGCTTTTACTTTATTTTGTAAATGCAAAATCATGTATCTCCAAGATGAAATCTTCATGCTACAACTGTCAAAAGTAGTTTTTTTCTCAAATTCCTAGCTATGTTTTCTCATGCTATAAGAAAGAAAAAATATGTTCCATATATACTTCAGGAGGTGAGTAGTTCAACACTCCTGTGTTGAACAAATATTCTACTCAAACACGCGTCTTATGCTGGATATCCAGGAGCAGACAGCGTAGTGGATATAACATGGAGTTATGACTTCCTAACTTTGTTGATCTTTTCTATAAACTTTTAACTGGAATATTCCAACTGATGTATTGGTGGCTGTATTTCTTTGGATTTGTTTCCTCCATTTTTAAAGTATGTACTTTTGATAGATTTTCTACATATTTAATATTAATTTAATGACAATACTTATGGAAAAATGAATTCCTCTATTTTGTTAATATGCTGGCTTTGACTGAGATAAAGTTAATTTTCTTCATAGTAGCTAGTATGGGGCTATGTTTTGTATTTTTGCTGAAAACAGTGTTGATAATACAGGGATGTTTTCATTATTGCTAAGCAGTAGTTATACAGAGTCAAGGCCTTTTCTGCTTCTCACACCACTCAACCAGTGAGTAGGCTGTGGATGCACAAGAAGCTGAGTGGGAACACAGCTGGGACAGCTGACCTCAACTGACCAAAGGGATATCCCATACCCTATGATGACATGCTCATCAATACAAAGCTGGGGGAAGAAGAAGTTTCAAGATGGTCTCTTCTTTCAAAAGATTCTACTAGCTCATTGCTCCAGATAACTCTTTGGAGAGGTCCTGGACCACCCTGAGAACTAAACAAGAGCACTGAATTTGCACAGGGGCACAGTCCCAGTATGGAGCTACACCACAATTATAACAAAATGACAAATGTAAGTTTCATGCCTATTCTTAATGAACAACTTAAGTCTCATAGCTCTTGCCGGTCTTATCTGGACTAAAGAAAATCTGGAATCCCTTCTTTCAGAGCAAACTAGAGGAAGTGTTTCTAGGATTTTATGTTTAAATACAGCTCAAACCAAAATGCAGAGATACAAATTCAAAGTTCAATTCAAATTCTCTTTGAATCCAGCTTTAATTCTTTTTTGATTAAGTGGTATCATGAAAAGTAAGAAGGTAGTAAGTATATTCAAACTAACTGTTTGGAAAAGTTAATACCTGACAACACACACTCAGGTGGCAATGGTTCAAGGCACAACAAATGTTCCCTTTTGTCTCTTTTCCACAGGTTGCAATAAAACAGAGTATTAAATTTCAAGATATTTTAAGCTTGTTGGTTC
Organism: Eurystomus glaucurus suahelicus; assembly: GCA_032159205.1. Classification (NCBI taxonomy): domain Eukaryota; kingdom Metazoa; phylum Chordata; class Aves; order Coraciiformes; family Coraciidae; genus Eurystomus; species Eurystomus glaucurus. The sequence goes on from JAVFHW010077067.1 coordinate 77,178, forward strand.
TACATCAAATATTAAGGACATTCCTAAAATAAATGAGTTTTCTCTTTGCCTTGGAACACTGCTCCTGAAGATAGCGTAACATTTTTGCATTGCTAGAAGTTCACAATTTGAATACATTCTTTGTGTCCTTTAATTTTGCAGGACTTCTTTGCTAAAATGAACCTCTGGAAAACATCTCAGCTGTTGTTTCCCCTCTGATTATCACCTGACATATCACTCAATATTAGCTAGATAGCTTAGAAACAGTTAGAAGTGAAAATACTGTTTAACATTCAAGGAATTAAAGTGCATTAACTGTTGTTTTTTGAATGGAATTGTTTATGTACACATTCATTACATTTGTCCCTAAGGGTAAAAATATACAAGAGTAAAGGTATCATATTATCTACTATTCCTATATTTTGCTTTGATCTTCTCATTCCTTTTCCTTTGATAATGTGGACAGATGTAAAGAGATCATAGAAGCCTAAATGAATCCACTTTATTGCTTCTCCTCCCTGCAACAAAGGATGCCCTAATAACAGTTTATTATCTTTCATGTTATTCCAATTATTCTTGTAGAAAATACTGTACTAGTCTGGGATATGGCTTTTTAAATTTTGATTACAAATTTTTGAAGCCTTTATTTCAGTGTGCATCAATACATTAGTCATAAACAGCCATCAGGAAAGCTTTAACAAAACATACGTTAGTAGATTCAAAATTAAACCTATGTTTTCTATAAGGGGGAAAAAAAAAATCAATAAAGTTCATAGTACCAAGGAAAATATAAATCACTATGGCGAACCAAATTCTGGTCCTCGTATATTTCCTGATAGTCTTATATCCAAATAGGATTGAAGAGAAACACCATGGGGTACCTCTTAACAGACAATACAGTATAGTATATCCTGAGGTGACACAATCTTAATACATTTAATTAAGCAAATGTTAGCAAATTTACTGTAATTAAGCTACTCCCACTATGGAGCCAAGAATACAGACTGAACATCCCAAATGGTAGTTCAGAGAAGTCAATATGCTCAATTCCTCAGTGATCAGTCAGCAAATTTAGTGTATGGCTACATGTTAGAAAGTACTGAGGAAAAGAACCAGATGTAAATTATGTTTCTTGAGCACTTCATCCAGAACTGCAGAGACATGTTTCTTTCTGGTTTAGGATACAAACTTGAAAAGTAGACCTATACTTTAAAATTTTATTTTACAGATAACTTAACTGGGTATACAGAGCAACAGGAAGAAGCAAGATTGTGCTTATATTTCCTATAACATCCAAGCAGTGAGAAGAGCTGAGCACAAAGAGGATCATAGATATGCCATTGCTTTCTTTTACAGAATTTAAAACTCATCTTTAACATCAGTTAAAAAAGAAGACAATTAATCTAGAGATCAGGACCACAACCCAGAACTCTATTTTCAGTGAGATGCATTCTTCCAGACTAAGTTTTCTTAACCATCTAATAAGTTACGCTTTTTTCTGGCTGCTCTTCTAAATCTGTTCTTCAAGGCACAGTGGTCAAGCTTCAAAGGAATAGCTGCACTGCATGATTGCCGGTAACTACAGCCCTGAGGGAGTGGTGAAATTATACCTTTGCCTTGAGAAGAACCAGCAAATCCATATTTTTTGCTCAAGGACTGTAGTCACACACCTATAACAAAGGTTTGCAGTGCTCTTGCTGCCTCTAAGCACCTGTGTAAATCTTGCCAAGGTGAGGTCTATGTGATCATGTGAGTTCTTAATTCAAATAAGCATCTGGTGTGCTGATTCAACCATCATCATTTTATGCTGCCATTGGTTGCCTGATCACAGCAACATCCTCTCAGAAGTCTTCTTTCAGGCAGTCCTGCCATAGGTTCCTGTGTACCCAGCTGCTCCACTGCCTGCTGTGGTGCTAGCATCATCTACTGGATACAACAGATAGAGATGGCTCCCTCAGTGGCTCTTCACATGGAAGGGCACCACTGAGAGAGCTCAGCAAGATGCAGCCAGCCCCAAAAGAAATCACACCCAACAGGAAGCTCTTCTGACTGATTGGCTCCTGGTTAATATGATCCTGGCCTCACCCACCACCCCAACCATGACCACCTGGGTGAGGGCGAAGCCCCAGAGACACAGGTGGGCCAGTTTCTGCCTTCGGAACATGAAGCCAACAGAAATGACAAAACATTCTGCTAGGTTGTGACTCATCTACAGGTCAGCTCCAACTTGGGGCTGACAGCTCAGGCCCCAGCACTTCACTCATACCCTTGACCTATGAATGAATCACAACCTCCATACATCATATTTACATATATCATATCTTCACATTTCTTTAGTTCATCATACTGAAAATAAAACACTCCAGTTAATTCACTGTCTTTGGGCTTCTCTTCAGAGATCTCTTTAACAAAGCCCATCCACCTGGTAAAAGTTCTGTAGAAGGGCAACCACAGCATTTCATCATCTGCACACTTATTTCTCCATTAGGCTGGTAGTCACTTTCACCTTTTCCAGCAAAGCACCCTCTTTATCTCTTTACCATCCAGCAGAGCATCTGCATCATTTTCTTTGCCAAAGTTTGGCAAGGCTTCTTCATCTTCATCCACTTTATCTCTTCAACAATATTCTTTTCACTCATCACTGTCCCCAACTCCTTTGTTGTTATAGTACCTTCCATTGTCACAGTCTTAACAATCTTTTACACAAGTGCTTAACATTCCATTATTAACAGTCTTCTTCAAACAAGTGTTTTCATACATCATTAATTGCCCTACCATCATCCAAACCAAAGATTTGGAGCAGACCAGGAATTCAGCCCAAGATCCGGTGATCATTTCAGGCAATTTCTTATTAAATTTCCCTACCACTACCATGTGTTCAGCCAAACCAGGCATTTGGAGAATTTTTTTGACATAATCACCCCACTAAAATCCAGACTGAGCTCCAGAGAGCTACCATCATCCAGACCTAGGTTTCTGGAAAACCTTAAAGGCAATAATTGTCCTACCACGATTTAGGCCAGGGTCTGGAGAACTACCATCATCCAGATTACTTTTTGGGCAATTCCTCACACACATCATTAACTGTCCTGCCTTTCAGGTGGTAATTACCCTACCATCATCCAGACCAAGGATTTGGAAAGCTTTACGGGCAATAATTACACCATACTATCATCCAGGTTAAGGATTTGGAAAACTTTATAGGCAGTATTACCCTACCAACTCCTAGTCTCAGAGTCCAGAGAACCACCATCATGCAGACCAGAGACCCAGAAAACTACCATCATCCAGACCCAAGTTACAGGCATTCAGGCCAGAGTCCAGAGAACCTTTTTGGCAATAATTACCCTACCACTATCCAAGCTCTGTAGCATTGCCATCATCCAGACTCATGTTATGTGCATTGCCCCACCACTCAGGGCAGAGACTGGAGAACCTTTAGGGAATTTTTCACACAGGTACTTTCAGCCATCTTATTTCCGTATCTTCTTCACATAAGCACATTCAATTCACAATCTTTTATTACACAGAAATTGGGGTTCTTCACATTCATCTTCTACACACAAACACTTTCTAACCTTCTCCGTTCATTTTGCCTCTCTCTGCTACTTTCTACTCACAAAATTACTTTCTTAAAGTTCAAGGCTACTGCTCACTTTCTACTCAAATGCTCTTTAATTAATCACTTTGTCTCTTTATCTCTCTTCACTGAAAATTTCTTACTGTCAAATGTTTTCTGCTCAAGCTGATACCACCTTGTCTCTTTCTGCTCACCCTCATTTTCTCACAACATCAGCAGCAGCACACGGGATCTCCTTAAGGGGGTTCCCCATATCATTTTGTCAGTTTCATAGGATCTTCCTTCAGACTGAGCTGCCAACTATGCCAGTTTTGTTGTGCTGGATCAGCAATCACCATTTTATGCTGCCATCAGTTACCTGATTACACTGGCCAACACTGAACTCAACAACAGCCCCTCACAAGTCTTCTTTCAAACAGTCCTGCCATAGGTTCCTGTGCGCTCAGCTGCTCCACTGCCTGCTGTGGTGCTAGCATCATCTACTGGACACAACAGACAGAGATGGCTCCCTCAGTGGCTCTTCACATGGAAGGGCACCACTAAGAGAGCTCAGCAAGATGCAGCCAGCCCCAAAAGAAATCACACCCAACAGGAAGCTCTTCTGACTGATTGGCTCCTGGTTAATATAATCCTGGCCTCACCCACCACCCCAACCATGACCACCTGGGTGAGGGCGAAGCCCCAGAGACACAGGTGGGCCAGTTTCTGCCTTCGGAACATGAAGCCAGCAGAAACAACAAAACATTCTGCTAGGTTGTGACTCATCCACAGGTCAACTCCAACTTGGGGCTGACAGCTCAGACCCCAACGCTTCAGCATCACGATCCTAATTTTTGAAAGGACTATATCTAGTATGATGGCAGACATTTAGGGTGAGTGTTTCCTCTTGACTGATTTACATGTGTAAGGTAGGCATATATTAACGTAGAAATAGGTGCAGAAAGTTACTGATTTCCTCCTTTGTTATACTTCTACCTGTATTGGGTGTGGCTGAGAAGGAGTTAATTTTCCCCATAGCAGCCCTCATAGCACTGTGTTCTGTATTTGTAGCTAGATCAATGTTGATAATACACCAGCGTTCTGGCTACTGCTGACCAGTGCTGGCATAGCATCAAGGCTGTCTCTCCAACTCTCTACCACCACCAAAGGCCAGTAGATTGGTTGCGGGCAAGAGGTTGTAAGGGAGGGTTATCAGTTTGGGATGACTGACCAAAGGGATATTCTGTGTCATATGATGTCATATGATGTCATATGAAATAAAAGCTAAGAGAAATAAGGATGACAAAGAGGAGGGCATTTGCTATTAAGAGGTTCGTCTTCCAAAGCAACTGCTATGCATACTGAGGCCTTGCTTCCTAGGAAGTGGCTGGACACCACGAGCTGATAGGAAGTAGAAAATAAATATTTGTTTGTTTGTTTTGTTTTACTTCTGTATACAGCTTTTCCTTCTCTCCATTAAACTGCCTTTATCTATGCTTATTTTCTGCACCTGTCCTGCTGAGGTCAAGGTCAATCCACTACACTGTCTAAAGGTGAGACGAAACTCATACTTTCTGTTTCTCTCTACTTACTTTCTACTTCTCTCTATTGGTCATGAGAGGGAACATAGGATGATTTAGTCAACTGTATTATATATATTTTATATTTCATCAGGTGAATATGTTTGTTTTTTATCTTTATAATTCAAAGGCTTTTTAAAAAAGATGAGCAATATTAAATTCTTCTTGCTTTCTTTTTAAAATGAATGAAAATTTAAAAAAAGAGAGCCAATTTAACTGTGAAGATGCAATTATTAGGTTAAGTATTTCTAAATTCAAGATCTTATATCAAACAATAATAATTCTTGTTGTGTTCATTATTTAAGACAGCTCAACTTGTGTATCTTACAAGGACTGATTCAGCTTTTCAGTAACAGAGGCTGTTGCTACTTTTATGTACAAACCAACAAAATCCCCCTAGGAAAAATTTAAGAAATAAATTATTCCAATATATTTTTCCATCCATCATTATGCAAGTTTTTTTCTTGAAAAAGTAATCTTCTACAGAAAAATCATTTATATTTTCCATGTAACTAAATCATTTCTGCATGACAAGACTTGACTCACAAACGTATTTACACAGCTATTTTGTTTCCAATGCAATATGTTTTCAAACCAGAACAGTACCTATCACATTTGATCTTATGGAATTTTTTTCCCTGAGAAGAGGTACGATAATAAAAGAACTGAGAGGAAAAGGAAGAAAATATTTTCATTTCTTCCTCAATAATATTTAATGTTGTATAATTTTAGGAGGGAAGGTAGTTTATTTTTTGAGGTAATACTTTGCCTCTGATGAAACAGAGTATGTTAGCCTGTGCTACAAGAAGAAATATGAAGGGGTTTGAAACATAATGATGTACATACTTGTAAAGTGTTTTGGGTTGTTTTTTTTTAATCTATATATTCTATTTTCTTTTGAAATATACCCGGAAAAAAAACCAACAATGTGTACTAGTACTGGCAGAGATATAGTTATTTTTCCTCTTAGTAACTCACATGGTGCTATGGTTTGGATTTGTGGCAAAAACAGTGTTGGCAGCACACTGACATTTTCATTATAGCTAAGCAGCACTTAGACATTCAGACTGATGGTGTTTGTCTTCCCAAGTAACCATTACATGTAATGGAGCCTGGCTTTCCTGGAGATGGCCGAACACCTGCTTTCCGATGAGAAGTAGTGAATGAATTCCCTGTTTTGATTTGCTTGCTTTCATAGCTTTTGCTTTCCTCATTAAACTGTCTTTATCTCAAATCACAAGCTGCCTTACCATTCTTTCCTCCATCTATTTTTGTACACCTGAGTCACTGTCATGTTAATGTTAATTTCAACTCAGACTGTTTCGGATTTGCCCTTTTACTTTATATTATGTTCCCATTTGTGAATAAAGTGCCTAAGCTCCTATAACAGTCAACAAAGTTATAAAAACAGCTCTTCATTTCATATTCAGCTGGGTTTGTTTTCCTTAACTTTCATGGTCATGTGCCATTGAAGATGTCCTGGGGGATAGGATATCTCTGTCTGTCTGGTAAATTAGATTACATTTAGACATTGTATTTGGATAAATCTGGAGCTGAATTCTATGCTTAGTATTTAGTTTTTTATTAAAAAAAAAAAAAGATGGCTCTTCCTATTTGTATCCCTTAGGAATAATTTGAATTCATTAATACATATGTATGTATGAAAGTACTCTCCTTTAAGATCTGTGGAATTCAGCAAGAAATAAATATTCATGGTATTGCTTTCTTTTTCTTAAAGGATAACACCTGAAAGTAAAACACATTTATATTTAATGGTATACATGCTCTAAATGACTCTAGTTCAAGAAATGGAACTTTCGTGAGTACAGTTGCTATCCTTTAAGCTGCTAATAGCTCAAGGTTATGACATGATAGTAATAATTTAGTAATTATCTTTTATCTTTTTCCAGTATTCTAGGTATTGCCAGTGAAAAATGCTTGTTTTCCTTGTTTTCAGGAATATAATACTCATGCAGATAGACACTTATATGAATCATTTTAATTGCAAAGAAATTAACACATAGAAAATACTTGCTTAGGAATAGGAAACCACATAGCTGTGTTAAACATAGAATCATAGGATCATAGAGTAATTCTGGTTGGAAGTTGTCCTCTGGAGCAACTGCTACAGCTATTGGAGCCCTGCTTCCCAGGGAGGGGCCAGACATCACCTACTGATGGGAAGTAAAGAATAAATCTTTGTTTTCCTGTGACAAGGACCTGTCTTTCTTTCTTTGGTGAAGCTCTTTCAATGTGAGGTGTCACCTCCAAGCTAGACGAGCTGTCAGATTTGTTAATATTTGGTTCCCCTTGCAGAACATCATACCTATTATGCAAGGACACCTGGGAAGGTGAGGTGGGTATTAGGCAGATGCACCTGCACTGGCTATTGTGCCATTGACCCCTGTCCTCCAAGTCACCCTCTTCAGTCAGGCAGAGAGAGTACTGTGAGTTCTCTGTAGTAGGGCCTCTGTCCACCTGCTGGATATAATGTCATGTAGTCTTTAATACATCTCCTCATTGTTGAAAAGTTTCAAGACCTTCTGTGTTTTAGAAGCATCATTCAGCATATCTTAATATGTAAATATCTTAAGATAATTTCAAACTCAGCCGTTTGGAAAGAAAGATGTTTTCCAGTATGAGATTTTTAAAAACTAACTTTGTTGTCTCACATTTCTACTCACATTTGAGAGTACTGAAAAGTTACTAATTGCCTACAAAAAAATTCAGAGACTGAGTGAAGAGTGAAGATTGCACCAAGAAAAAGCAAACTGCAGTTATTCCTTTTCAAAAACTTACAATATTATTCTGTGTTACATCTCTAATAAAATTCTAAGGGCAATGTCTTACAAGTTGTCCAAACAAGTGGGAATATATTTTGCAGATATAAGTCAGTTAACATCAGTAAGGTGGCAAAACGTGTCTATGACCAGCACTCTGTTGGAAGAGAGGCCTATTCAATATTTCAGCCTGCAGTTTAGCGTTTTTCTTTCATTTGGTTTTTTTTTTTTACATGGTTTGAAATAGTTTGCAATAATGTTCTGATCACCTGAGTAGGCATGGGATTTACAGAATCATAGAATCTTGCGGGTTGGAAGGGACATCTGGAGATTATCTAGTCCAACCCCCATGCCAAAGAAGGTTCACCTAGGGCAGATTACACAGGAACATGTCCAGGTGGGTTTTGAAAGTCTCCAAAGAAGGAGATTCCAAAACCCCTCTCGGCAGCCTGTTCCTGTGGTCCATCAACCTCATAGTAAAGAAGTTTTTCTTGATTTTGAAGTGGAACTTCCTGTGTTCCAGTTTGTGTCTGTTGCCCCTCATCTTATAACTGGACATCACTGAAAAGAGACTAGCCAAGATACTCTTGGCATCCACCTTTCAGATATTAGTAGAGGAGGAGGAGAACCTCCTTCAACTAGCTGGTCACATTCTTCTTAATGCACACCAGGATACCGTTGGCCTTCTTGGCCACAAGGACACATTGCTGGCTCATGGTTAACTTATAGTCCACCAGGTCTCCCAGGCCTCCAGCTAGACTCTGTGCCACCAGTCACAACCTTCTGAATTCTATTTATCAGCTAGTTCTCAACCGTCTCACAGTCCACTCATCTAACCCACACTTCCTGAACTTCCCTATAAGGATGTTATGGGAGGCAGTGTCAAAAGCCTTGCTGAAGTCAAGGTAAACAACATTCACTGCTCTCCATCTACTCAGCTAGTCACACCATCATAAATGGCTATCAGACTGGTTAAGTATGATTTCCCCTTGGTGAATCCATGCTGACTACTCCTGATAACCTTCTTTGCCTCCATGTGCTTGGAGATGACCTCCAGAATGAGCTGTTCCATCACCTTTCCAGGGATGGAGGTGACACTGACTGGCTTGTAATTTCCTAGCTCCTCCTTCTTGTCCTTTTTGAAGACTGGAGTGACAATGGCTTTCCTCCAGTCCTCAGGCACCCCTCATTCTCCGTGATCACCATTTTTGAATGATGGAGTGCCATAGCAAGAACATTAATCAGTTTACCCAGCACTCGTGGGTGCATCCCACCTGGGCCCAAGGGACAGTCTTCCTTCTTTCAGACTTTCTCTTTTACCTCAAGGGTCTGGGATTCCTGAGAGCTGGTCTTATCTGTAAGATTTAGATTCTCTGTAAAAATTTTTGTTTCTTAAATTTAGACTGGCTGTGTTTTCACTTGTCTCAGAGCAATTTTCTGTTAAAAATATCTCTATACTTTTACATTATTACTTTAGCATAGTATATTCTTAAAGAAATTTAGCCCCTCTTATCTTCTCCTAGCAGAAGACTGAAAAGGATTCAGCTCAAGTTTTTCATTTTTGTGTTGCATAAATGTATTAATCCTTTGTGACTGATATAAATTCAGGATTAAACCTGAAAAACTGAATTGAGATTATATTTCTAAATATTTTTGTTTACAATAAAAAGCCTTTAAAAATATTAGAAACCACTGGTAACATAACCCTTACAGATTGAAACAGTGACAAGGAATGAAAGAAAATTAAGGAGATAAATGCAATTAATACTGTTTTATGAAAAATAGTTCAGGGATTTTCTTCTGTATTTTAATTTATAACATTTTAAAAAATTATTTTTATTTTAACGCCATTACACAATATTTTACAAAACGGTAATATTGCTATTACATTCTGCAATTTTGCTATTTGTCGATATCAAAGTAAAATTAAGTGCTTTCACATTGTGTTTCTTAAAGTTTAAGTATTAAAACATTTTGAATAGCCAGCAGTCAATGTTCTATAAAAGTGGAGTATTAAATGGTTAAATTACAGTAATCCTTAACGTTTAGAATAAGGTAATAAAATAAAATGTCAGTAGTAGAACAGATGAAAAATTTCTTACAGATGATGAAATACAAATGACTAAAATACTGTATTAAAAATGACAAGTTAAAATAATACTTTGAAATACAAATTTTAATACTTAATACTATTAGAGGAAAATATACTCTTCAGGATCCAACAACCTAATAAAGATGAGGCTGCTGCACCCCCCTACCCCTAGGTCCAACCCCTAGCAAGGCTGAAAATTCCCAGCTGGCACATGTACACAGAGCACACACACACCCCCTCCACATCCATCCATCCACCCATCCATCCATCCATCTAACTAACTATGGGCAACAGCCTCAAATCACAGACAAGTATTCAAAGCACCCATATGAGCACAAATAGCACCCATGGTCTCATCCTGGTCCCTTTTTGCTGAGCAAGATGGTGGTCTTATAGTGAGAATATACATTTCTATGTGTATATGTATGTACAAAGCAGACCCCTCCAGCAGCTGGGCTCAGACAGTTGGTCTGCCCAGTGGCTGCCCCTGGGTCTCAGTCTGCCCAGTTGCTGCTGCCTGAGCACAGGAGTCCCCAGAGCCACATCTTCACTCCCACTGAGTATAGATCGTCTCATTCATACACACCCCTTCTCCCTCCCACCACCCTAAGCTGTCTAAGAGTCCCCCGGTCTGACAGCCAGCCCCTCTGTTCTCTCAACCTTAGAGATGCGCAGATGCTCTCACAGCCAGAGCTGGCCCTTAAGGACACACACACTCCCAGGTCACTTCTGCTCACTGGCTGGCTCAACCAGATCTTCCTCTTCACTTGCAATCCCACACTTGCTTGCACACCTGCACTTACACTGTGGCAACACAGACTCCCATACACACATGCATACGGTTTAGAGCCCCTTACCAGAAAATAGCTGAAGATGGAGTTGAAAAAAGTTAAAAAACCTCCAGCCCACAATGTGATTTATGCCATTCCTACCCAGGACTAAGACCCCTTGCCCAGGGAAGAGTTAGAAAGGAATTTAAAATGAAGATAGGACAGATAACACTAATCAGGCGCAGTGACCAGCTCCTGCTTACATATATATGAACCTTTTAATTCCCTTATCCTTCTATTTCCCACAATGGTTACTCTTCAAATTAATTAACCACTCCCTCCCCTTTTCCTGCCTTTGGTACTTCCCCTTAACATTCCATAATGAGTCCTTTGCAATCTGAAAAAGTTCTTGTTCTGCATCTTATAATGGGTCCCCCACACCTAGGCAGCAACTCCCATTAGTCCAAAAAGTGTTCTGGAGAACCTCTCCTCTTAACTCATCTTGATGGGTTTCATGCTTCAGCATCAGGGCTGAGACTCTCTAGTGACAGCCCTGGGAGGGGCCTTGATAGGGTGTCCTTTCCTCTGACGACTCAGTTTGGGATCCTGCTTGCCATTGTGCCTACTCATGCTCCTATGGGCTTGTGAAGATGGGCCTTTGATGATCTGATGACCCCTGCCATGAGCCTGGCAATAGCTAAGCAGAATATTTTGGGGGGTCCTCATCTGCCATGATCTTTCTGTGTTCCTTTGTGGGTGTGGAGATAAGAATTTTTTTTTTATCAGGTAATCTACCAATTATGTTTCTAGAAAAATAAACTTTCAGTTTCACTTTAACTAAAAAAAAAAGCAGAAAAGTTATTCTGCAAAATCTCTGTCTTTTGACCAATCTGGGTAGAAATGGTTATTTTGGGATATTATACAGAAGCTAAATTTATTCTGAAAATTTCTTTGGGCACTGAAGTAAATGTCAGCAGACAGAAATTAGTAGACAGTATACCACCACTTTTAAAAGTCTGAAGCATGACTCAAACATTCTTAGAAGCCTCAAGGGCTAGGAGAAATTAATTGTATCAAATAAAAACCAGTGTAGATAGCAGCTGTGGAAAAAAAAATATATAAAAGCTTATTTTGATTAGAGTCACACAGATGAAAGTGAGAAAGGTTGAGTGTCTTGCAATTCATAAGAGAAGCTTAAACAACCTCAGTCTCCTGTGAAGCACTAAAAGATAAATGAAAAGCAAATTTGCAAGATAAATATCTGTAGTAGAACCTCCATGGATTCAATTTCAGGACTTCTGCCTGTATTTCTACAATGGTAAAATTAATATAATCTTAAACAAATAGACAGAGATTAAAACCAGTGGGAAATATGTGGATTGACACAGATTGATCTGATGGGTGAAGGATGCCTGTAGTTCTGGCTTGGTGTGTTCATTGGAAGATAATTGCATCAGAGGTGGATGTCAAACAGCAGCTTTTAACTGACACATTTTTCAGACCTACAATATCAATAATATTTTAGCAAGCCACATTTGATAAAGTAACGATGTCAACAGAAAAATTGAGTTAAAAGAAAAGCTGGGATCAAAATGTTAGAACTAGTCAAGCATATTTTATGATCATGAACAGAAAGCACTATATTTTTAGCATTTGATTAATAAGACACACATTAGAAGTTATTATGATGAACAGATATGAACTTACATTCTATTCTTCTTTGTTTATAAAATAACTACACATGAAACAACTCCCATCCCATGCTACATGTCTAGGAACCAAAGGTTTGCTTCTACCTATGGCATGATATTTACCCTTATCTACTCATTGAAGGAAGCTTTTTAAACCTGAGAGAAGAAAGGATGAAGAAATCTTTTCAAATGCAGTGAAAATGCAAACCGTATTTAGGAGGCTTGCCAATATGTACACATTTACGTGAAGCGTGTTGAAGAAAAATGGCATAATCAAACTGTTGTGAGACAATATTACATTTTGGTCCCTAACCAATCTAATCAGGCATATTTTATATATATATATCTTATTTAGATAATTCTTCTTAAAAAGGAATTAAATATTATGTAGATAATGTCATTTACATAAGAGCAATTAGAGCCTATTTGTAGTTGTCTTAGTTCAATATTGATGCCACATGTGAGGTCTATCTCCCTAAGCATGCACAGAATACACTGGCCAACATAGGAAAACTCAAGAGATCAAGTTCAGAAGGTCTCATGTGCAAGCAGACCATAAGACTGGCTGTACGATTGTTTATTTGGGACTATAAAGGGTCTACTTCAGAACGTTCTCTAGAAAATGTTGGCTAGCAGTCAGCTCAGGAAGTTGCTCATCTGCACTTCCAACTGCTAGTCATACCTTTCCGCTGAGACAGATAATTGACAATGTTAGTACTTCAGTCTATTTAAAATAAAATCAGATCCATTTAAACTAGCATAAAAATGAGTTGCAGCTTTCCCTTAGGGAATATAAACCTGTATGAGCATATGCCTTTTAGGCCAAGCATTAGATAGGATAAGATATTAATTGAAAATATTTTCCTTTAATGTTCCACTTGTCCTAACTTACTTGTCTAGTTGTTGTCTAGTTTCTCACCAACTGTTGCATGTAGTAGAGGACAAATTTGGTAAGCGATTAATTCCCTTGCATTCTAGGCAGTCCTCAGAGATTAGAGGGGCCAGGGCCAGCTGGTCTTATCTCTTAATAGGTAGACTAACTATTGTCATGAATATAGGTCCAACACAGATGTATGAACAGCCTGTTTGCTGTAGGTCTGGATGCATTCAAAAGAAGCAGTCAGGTTCATAAATAACAGTTTATTAATATGCAACATATACAGATTCTTTAAGACTGCCAGTGATAAATGCACTAAGCCGCAGACTAGCTGTATACCTTTAAAATATGATTGCAATCACAAGCTTGATTTCCCAAGAAAACACTCAGTGTAGCTTAGGTTGTTGAATCTTATCAAATGGCACCCCTTCTAAGAGCTCAAGGAGGACAAACCCATCATCCATCCCCAAGATTTGGTGTCAAATTCTCCCCAAGTTAGGTTCAAAATAGGGATAATATTTACCAATTGTTATATACTATTGTGAAAACTGTGGGGGTGGGACTGTGGTCAAGCCATTGTTCCTTGTAGTCAGCTTTTAGCAGTTACACAAAACATTTATGACTTCCTTGGTACCTTCTGCAAGAAGTAGATAACTGCTGTGATACGCTGGAGAATGGGACAAGAGGAAAACTGGGACCATGCAGCCTCCACCCCTCTCCACATTCCTCCTTGGTGCCATGACAGCACAGACCACTAGATCTTCACCCACCTCCGCATCTCTTCTATCATCAGATGTTCATCAGCATTATTGAGCTTTCTAATTTTCTATTGTTCTGTGCTTCCAACACCAACAAAGATAGACTAGTTAGAGAGATCAAGATTGGTGACAACTGGGCTGCAGTGGTCATACCCTGGTGGAATTCACAATATTGAGTGATATGGGCCAGGTGAAGAATAAAGTCAATACCCTGAATTTTAGAAGAGTGAAATTTCAGTTGTTTAAGAAACTAGTGCTTGGGACCCTCTGAGAAACTGCCCTCAGGGATACAGGAGTTGAACAGAGCTGGCAGTTTTTTAAGGTCTTTTTTCTTAGAGCACAAGAGCTCTAATAACATAATATTATAAATGATAATAAATTATATATAGTGTAAAAATTACTAAAATTAAATAAATATATAAATAAATTAAAAAAAAAATAAATATAAAAAGAATAGCACACATATTCATGATAAAATAACAGGTTAGTTAATTGGTAATATTTTCTTCTTATTAGAATTGAATAATATTTTCTGCTTACATACAAGGAAAACTTTAAAATTGTTTTTCAAAACATTCTGATACAGGAATTGTAACCATAGTACTCTAGAAACAGAACTTTCTGTTTCACTCTATTAAAATTTTGAAGAATATATTAAGTCTCTACTTTAGATAAATTTCCATTAGCACATCCCAAGAGGCATCGTCCTTTACTTGTAAACCTGATACAAAGGAAATCAAGTTATCTTGATTTCCATTTACTGTTCTATCAGAGTAATTTCATATAAAGTTTAATACACTAGGACAAAACCGTTACAATAACTTCTTTGTGGTAAATTTTTGTGTACTAACAAAAAGCAAACTGTTGATAGCTGTCAATATAAGATCAAGCACTTGGTCTTTAAGATAAACTAAAATTATATGTCTTAGTGCTACATCCCTAGCTACACCAGAATGTGTTCCTAGATCTGCCATTCATCTTAGATCTGTCATTCATCCTGTATTACTTCTACCAAAGCTACACAGAGTTTTGGTAGAAGTAGTTCAGCAAATTTATAAGATTGAAAAAACACTATTTAGCATCTAAGTAAAGTATGTACAGGACATTGCAATTATTTGTGCTTTGAACTAAAGCAAAATTTTATGGGAAAAGCATATAAATTCTTATTCTTCTCTTCCAATATAGCTACCCATAATATTTATTTAAAAAATTGTCAAGAGTTTAGTAATGTAATAGCAACATTAGAACACCCATATCTGACAGATAATTGCAGATCTACTAGCTAGAAACTAGTTCTGTTACTTGCAGTAGCATTTTTTTTAAAACAACCGATTCTCTTCTACTTTTCTGCTGCAGGGGTCTTAAAGTCCTTCACAGTGCAGAACTGGTCACATGGAGTCACCTGGGAAGAGATCCAGACTTCTCGTGAGATCTAAACTGTAGGTGGCAAGTGAAACAGTCTTCCGAAGTTCCTAAATATATTTCACAGTCGGTGAACAGAGCTTGATGCCTCTGAAATACTTAGAACAAAGAACATGTTTTTCTGTGGATCTTGAAAATACTGTTTACTTCTACTGGGTACAAAAACATTTAACACTACAACAGCCCTTGCAAGCTGTTATGCACTATACTGCCTTCTGGAGTTCTCATCGATTGTTCAAATTGGTTTCTGTTCAGACCACACCACAACTCTCATCTAAATGGAAAATAAAATCCCAAACATTTTATTTGTATGATGACCCAAATATGTAAGAGACATAGAAATAAGATTGACTGATACCATTCTTTATATGTATTAACTAGATAGTTTTTTTACAGTATGAGACTGGAAAATGGCATTATGGGGTTTTGCAGGATTAGGAAGCAATGGTACACGATAGCAAAAGAATATGATAATGAAAAGTTACAGCTTTTGTTAATGTCATGTCTACTAATTCATGCTTTCACACTAAGGGAAATAAATCACCATAGTACATGGTATTTTTTATTCCATACTAGGCAGCAGAAAGATCTCAGGACGGCATGGTAAAAATGTGGGTTAGATAGATAGCAGAGAGTTAGTTTATAGTGACCTGTATGTAAATGAGACTCTCAAGATAAAGCCCTTATTTCTCACATGTTCTCCTTCTCCTACTGCCAGCAAATATGCTATTTTAGAGTTCTATGATATTATAGGGTTGTGAGTTGTGAGGGGTTTTTTTTCCTTTTTTTTTTTTTTTTCTCTAGGCCAGCTAGACTTTCATTCTCAGGCTCAGAAACAGGAAAAAGGTCCATGATTGCAAGCTACAGTGCAATGTCAGGCAGCAGTACAAAAATTCACCAGCAGAGGTTAGAATAGTATAAAATGCTTAACATAACTTACTGAACTTTCAGCACAATTCATCCAGAGTACCAGCATTCTTATAGTACTTTTTACACCCCTTAGCAGAAAAAAGTCATTTGGCGTGTAAGAATCTTAAGGATATTCACAGAACGGAGGGAATTTGAATTTTTTGCCACTAGATACTAGGGTTTTTTTGTAAATGTAGTCATGCTAGAAAAGATCTTAAAACAACACGTAGAAAGTTGTAAGTCACATATAATAAGAGGACACATAAGCAGGAAAATATCTTGATACATCTTGAATTACTACATTAGTCTGGGGATTATTTAATATATGTTTACCACAAGTGTCTTTTCTTAATTTTCTATTCTTTTTTGCAAAAAAAAAAACCCCATCTAAACTCACACTGTGTAACTGCATGCAATTTCAAGAAGATATATTCATTCATGTGTAATATTTATGTCAACATCTGCAGAACTATCTCTTCTGTTCACTTCCACAGTGTAGGCATAAATAGTAACACCAAGTGCTGAATGTTGAGTTTATATCTTTAGCCAACCTGTACATCTATAAATGAGCAGGACGATTTTTTCTGACAGAAATGCCTTATTTATAAGTATCATTCAATTAATTCAGCACAAACATCATTAGTTTTTCATTTGGTGCATTGAGTGCTCTTTTTTTCTCCACTGATTTCTATACTATGTGTTTTGGTGGGGGCCTGTGCATCCAAGGCATCTTAATTGTCCACGTTTGATAACCTAAATACATTTTCAGTGGGGAATATGCAGTTTTTCTTCATGAACTTCAAGGTGAGAAATCATTCTTTACTGTTAGCTGAATGCCAACTGAATGGTGAATTAGACATTAGACTTGCTTGACATGTTAGATTCCTACAGGTTACAATCTTCATTTTTCACTTGCAATAGATATCCCTGCTTCTATAGCATCTGAAACCAACAGGATCTACCTACTTGTTTAACTATTAATTGAGATTTTTTTTCTCTTCTGTAATAAAAATGGATTGTTATCTTTATTTTTCATCTTATTGCCACACTGCTCAAATGTGATTTATTTGGCATATTCTCACTTAATAGATATTTAGATTACAGTAGCTAAAGCATCTCCATAGGTATGGTCATCCAGCAGACTGTAAGCCTGTCCAAACCATAAGCAGCCATTTTTTTCATGAGAATGCTGTAGGAAAGAGTGTCAAAGGCTTTACTGAAGTCTAGGTAGACAACATTCACAGCCCTTCCTTCATCTACTAGATAGGTCATCCTGTCATAGAGTGAGATTAGGTTAATCAAGCAGGACCTGTCTTTCATGAACCTATGCTGGCTGGGCCCAATCGTCTGGTTTTCTTGTATGTGGGGTCCATAATAGTACCCAAGATAATTTGTTCCATAACCTTCCCTGACACTAATGCTGGACAGGTCTCCAGATCCTTTTTCCGGCCCTTCTTGTTGATGGGTGTCACATTGCTAACCTCAGTATTGGGGCCATTTCTGTTTAATATTTTTGTCAGTGATCTTGATGAGGAGATAAGGTGCCTCCTCAGGAAGTTTGCAGATAACACCAAGTTGGGTGGATCTGCTTGATGTTAGAAAGGCTATTCAGAGGGATCTGGACAAGCTGGATTGATGAGCCAAGGCCAGTGGGTTGAGGTTCAACAAGGCCAAGTGCTGGGTCCTGCACTTGAGCCACTACAACCCCATGCAACTCTACAGGCATTGGGAAGAGTGGTTGGAATGCTGTCCAGTAGAAAGGGATCTGGGGGTACTGACCGACAATCGGCTGAATATGAGCCAGCAGTGTGGCCAAGTGGCCAAGAAGGTCAATGAAATCCTGGCTTTTATCAGAAATAATGTGGCCAGTAGGACTAGGGAAACAATCGTCCCCCTGTACTCAGAACTAGTGAGGCCATAACTCGAGTACTTTGTTCAGTTTTGGGCACCTCAATATAAGAAAGATATCAAGATGCTGGAGTGGGTCCACAGAAGAGCAATGAAGCTGATGAAGGGCCTAGAGCACAAGTCTTATGAGTAGCATCTGAAGGAACTGGATCTATTTAGTCTGAAGTAAAGGAGCCTGAGAGGAGATCTTATCACTCTCTACAATTATCTGAAAAGAGGTTGTAGAGAGGTGGATGATGGTCTGTTCTCCCAACTAACAAGCACTAGGACAAGAGGAAATAGCCTCAAGTTGCACCAGGGGGGGTTTATGTTGGACATTAGGAAAAATTTATTCCCCAAAAGGGTTGTAAAGCACTGCAACAGGATGCTCAGCGAAGTGATGGGGTAACCATTTCTGGATGTGTTTAAAAGTTTTTTAAATATGGTGCTTAGGGACATGGTTTAGCAGTAGACTCGGTAGAGTTAGGTTAATGGTTGGACACAATTATCTTAAAAGTCTTTTGCAACCTAAATTATTCTCTGATTCTGTGACTATCATTACAGATGTTTTGTGTGACTTTGGATGCATTTGGATGCATACGTAGTTACACTGCATATACACTGTGCTCCCCACAGCTCTGTTTGAGTGCATTCCCACAGCCCCAAGTCAAAGTTAAAAGTTATATTTAGTAAGTATACACTTCAGTGGTAGCAGGATGCTTGAGAAACGGTTTGTAAGCACTGAACCCTGTGCTGATTTCTGCTTCAGAAGGTGACAGACACTTTCAAAGTGCTTGCCACAGAGATACTATCTTTTTTAAAAAGACTATTCTTTTTCCTCTCAGGCCCTGTTTGAATCCCATTTTCATCCCAGTTCCACAGTTTCTCTACATTCCGACCTAAGTACCACCTCCCCACATAATAAAACAAACTACTCATCAGCACTTTCCTGACACTCAGAATTGTCCCCATCCCAGTCCTTAGAACAGATTTCTGAAATGTTCCTGGTTCTCATAAATATGGCATATGAAGTGTCAAGAGAATGAAGAAAAAATAGCTGGCTTTGAATTTCTTTTTATAACATTGTCTACTTGCATTTAAAAATTGGTATTATATTACTAAGCATTTAATCGGAGCTGAGTAAAATAGAGAAAGTGGGTTTTCGGTTTCATAAAAGTTTTTGATAATGTTTCAGTTCAAACCAATTTACTCTTCAGAGCACTAATCTGTTTTCTTACTTTAAAAATGACCAACTCAATAAATCTTGGAATTATGACACTAAGAAGAAAGCATATGGTCTAGGGCATCATCTGATTGCATCATGAACCACAGTCCCATAAAATTTTTCTGTAAGTGCAAATATTTCACTCATAAAATTATATTCCTTTTCAGAGCACTAGGTAATGTGGATAGGATTTGTAATATATATATATACAGGAGCAAAGAATCTCAGTACTGAAACATCTGAAGTTTTGCAAGAATGAGTCAGAATTGAAATGTTTCTTTAGTATACTGAAGAGTGGCTTATACAGTACCAGTACAGTTTTGTGTTGTCTGTGAGTGTCTTTGTAACTCTAGTTCCAATCTAACCTTAGGAGAAAATTGACCATGTTTGATATGTATCTGTGAACTCAAATTAACAAATGCTTTTTGAAACATTGACATCAATGACATCAAACATCTAGATCTATTATAAATGTTATTTTCAATGCACAGTTCTAAAATTCAGATTGTAGTCAAGAAATTGATGAGACTTTTGTTTTTTTTATCTAGGAATTAAACTGTTGATCATGATTGAGATTGTATCTACCATTTAGAAAAAGCATATTTCATGTAATACATCTCTTTAAGTTATGATTATCTGTAGATGTTACTTAAACCTGGGTACGTTTCCAAGCCTTCTGGTCCAAAAGCACAGCGCATGCCTGACACCTTTTTCTATATCTTCTTTATAATTTTTTTATTCATTTTTAAGAAGCTTGAGAACATAGTCAGAGTCGGCATGGAAGTGTGGATGTGTTATTGAACTTGTCTCTTAAAAAAAATCCTTTCATCTCTGGAAGTCACTAGTTCAGATTGTATAGCTGAATAAAGAGCACAGTTGCATTAATAGTATTATTTACCATTTACTCTTAGCTACAAATTGTCTCAGTTCTGTACAGATCTGTGTCATGTAATTACTTTCTTCTTGTGCTAGTTTTGGCTGGGGTAGAGTTAGTTTTCTTCATAGTAGCTTCTATGGGGCTGCGTTTTGGATTTGTGATGCAAACAGTGTTAACACAGGGATGTTTTCATTACTGCTGACCAGCAACTTAAACAGAGTTGAGCCCTTTTCTGCTTCTCACACTGCCCAGGTAGCGAGTAGGCTGGGGTTGCACAAGAAGTTGGGAGAGGACATAGCTGGGACAGCTGATTCCCAACTGACCAAACTGACCCAACTGACCATACCGTATAATGACATGCTCAGCATATAAAGCTGGTGTAGAAGAAGGAAAGGGTAGACATTTGGAGTAATGGTGTTTGTCTTCCCAAGTAACCGTTAGGCATGATAGAGCCCTGCTGTCCTGGACATGGCTGGACAACTGTGAAGTAGTGAATGAATTATTTGTTTTGCTTTCCTTGAGTGCATCGCTTTTGATTTACCTATAAATGGGCTTTATCTCAACCCATGAGCTTTTTTCATTTTTACTTTTCTGATTCTCTGCCCCATCCCATCAATGGGGAATGAGCGAGCAGCTCTGTGATGCTTAGATGCTGGCTGAGGTTAAACCACAACACTTGCAGCTGCTATGTGACAGCGGTGATGTGATGGTCTAAACATTCTGGGTTTTAGGGAATTTTACAAGTTTGTTTTATGGAAGCTCAGTTATTAGTAGATATATAAATGAAGCACAGATATCTAATATTAAAATCAAATCATATTATTTAATTATTTATTTATCTGGAAACATAATTATAGTTTATAGTTAATGAGTTAGACTTCAGATGTTAACTTTGATGTGCTTTACTGGAGCTGACACAGTTATTTTGATCTGTATTAACTAAAGATCTTTCTCATTGTATAGCATCTCTGAAGCATTACTAGTATTTAGCTAGTGAAATATGGAAGAGATGTAACATAAAAGCGATTGCTTCTTCAGTTTATTTTTGTAATAAAACATAGATAAAAAACCCCAACAACCCAACAACATAAATAAACAAAAAATCCCCAGAAAATAAAATTAAGAATTAAGAACTTTCTAAATAATAGATCATTATGATTTTAGATGTAATCCATTTTTTCTACTGTTATTAAATAGATTATATGGATGTATATCATCAAAGATATCATTCTCAACTAAGGTATCATTCACTTCACTATTTGACAGATGATCTTACTTCAATGTCATTTGGGGAAAAAAAAAAACCTGCCAGAAAAGTGGTGCATGTATTTAAATACACATAGCTGAAGTCCAAGAGTGTGCATAAATGAGCTGCAAAGCCAACAAATTGTTGTTGAAATTCCATTTCATTACAGAATAACAATGGCAAATTTTTAAATACTTGCCCATCCTAAAGACTGATAAGAATGCATTTTCAAAAAGTTCTAAACAATGCTGCTTGTGTGAGAAGAAGTATCAAAATTATTTTTGTTTATATACTCCTCATTTTTATAGCTTTTATTTGTGTTTCACAGGAAATGAAAGATAATGCATATTAAACCACCCAAATATATTTTATATGTTTTGTTGCTTACTGTAATCCTATATACTTACTTTGAATCTGATATTAATAAAGTTGAATGAAAGTGTGAATCATGCATTATGATTTTTTTTCCTTTTATTTCTTCACATTCAGAACATCATTAGCTTAGGTTTTCTTCTGGAAACTAACAACAAATCTCAGACAATGATTGTTTAATAATTCCCACTGTGTGCACGCATAGACTCAAAGCCATAATTCCTGCAACTTTCATCCATTTGAATACTATTTATAAAAGTACTGCCTCTTCAGAAGTTATTTTTGTAGCCTAATTATTGCAATTTCTCACAGGAAAAGTTCATCTGCCAATGCAGTTGCTCAAATTGACTTCGATTTCAAATCAGATGTTGTCATACATGCAAAAATCTCCTTTCCACACGTAGTTTGAAGTTCATAAGTCTATGCTTCTATTACTTGCAGAAAAAAAATTGTTTATGTTGTCTTCTATTTTCCAAGGAAAAGTCTGCATGTATGTTTCAAGATCTTTTTTTCATGCTATAAATAACAGTTCTACATCTGTTTCACAATACAATCTGATAAAAATGAATTATTTGTACTCACTTGTAGGCCTTGTGCGTTTGGATTTCAGAGTTTCCATTTGGTCCTTGCAATATAAAGCTAAGACATACACATAAAGGGGATTTTTTCTCTTTTTGTAGTTTTCATTCTTTTCGTAAGTAGCAATAATACTAGTTCAACACTAACCAATACCTTAGCTTTAATAACTCTCTCTAAGATCGTACCTGGGGAAAAGCTGTAATGAACAGGACTAATTTCTTAATAAATAAATCAAAGGTAACCTAGTTTTGTTTTGGTTTTTTACCTTTTCCAAAAAACAAATTTTTTGAAAACTAAAATCTTATTTTAAACTTCTCCATTCAATTTTTAATTAAATTTAATAACGTTTTGATATAAAATCTACAGTAAGACTAATCTTAGTAAGACTAATAGCATGAGAAATATTCTCACAGAAATCAGAATATTTTGAAACATTAGCAGAAATTTTTAAGTCATTTATTATTCTTTCTTTATTGAACGTTTGAAAACCTTCCTCAATGTTATCATGTTTACATGTGAGCTTTTCAGATATGGAAATGTTTCCAAAGTTTTTCAGTGGCCTGGAAATTCATGTATTTTTTTGGATGAGAGCCCTTAAAAATGTTTAGATTTGAAAATGCTTGTTTCAGTTCTTTCTCCTCAACTCACTGAGCCTTCTTATATGCTGAAGATGACTCACAGAAGGCAATATGTTGTAGTAGCCAGAATAAATCTTAGATATTGACTTGGAGTCTGAAGAAATCATTACTTATTCCTTCGAATTTTTAAAATAAATTCAGCTAAAATCATGTTACACCCAAAGCAACTATGTTTGTATTGTTATGGATTTCAAAATACAAATAAAATTTTTCTTCTAGAGTGTGTGCAATATGCTACATGATTAGTTCTGATGGTTTAAGATCCTACATTATAAAATCTAATTGAAAATTTGCAGTTAACTTTGTGAACAGGGTTCACCCTGATTTACAGAACTATATTACAGAGCTGCAAGTAATTAGTAAAAATATGAAATTAAGATTGCTTGTCTGTTATTTAAAGTGCTTTTTTGATCTTTATTCTCATTATGAGAGGATTTCTACAATCTTAATGTACCAAACTTCTCAAAGGAATAATCTCTGAGAAGCTGAATCTTTCAGCCAAATGTTGGCTAGAACCTAAGTAAATAGTATAATGCATATTTATATGATAGAGGGCAAGATTGTGCCAAAATAGAGAAAGGTATAGCCATGAAAATGAAATGTTAATATGTTTATCAAGATTCCTGATTAATATAAATCAATATCTTCATCTTAGGGCAGTGAAAGTGTGACTTAAAAACAAATGAAAAAGAAGGATTTAACATAGATTCTTAAAGGAATGATGGGGAAGGGGGATGTCAATTGTTTTTA
The DNA here is from genome assembly GCA_032159205.1 of Eurystomus glaucurus suahelicus. Taxonomy (NCBI): domain Eukaryota; kingdom Metazoa; phylum Chordata; class Aves; order Coraciiformes; family Coraciidae; genus Eurystomus; species Eurystomus glaucurus. The sequence goes on from JAVFHW010077067.1 coordinate 101,169, forward strand.
TTCAGAATCTTTCATGTGTCTGGAGAGGAAATGGTCTGTAATATAGACATCTATCTTTGAGCTCAATATCTAGACTTCATTTAAAGTCAGAATAGAACAAATAGGTACTTTTAGGGCACAATTTATCTTTAGTTTTAAAGTAGACTCTAAAATAAACCAAATGACTCATGGCCTAAAGTGTGTATTTCTTGTTGACTCAAAGGAAAGCCTAAGTGTAGATATCTTCAATACAGAACTGAAAAAAATAGATGTGATGGATTTACTAAAAAAGCCTTTGAGAAAGGAGTGAACAAACCCATTCTACTGTGTAAAGAATTACAGTATCATAACTGCAGGAGCAGAGTGTTATTATAAGGCAAATAACTGGTTTTCAACTGGAAAAAGCCTTCCTTCTAAACTAAATATAGCAACAGAACACTACTTGTCCCTGGAGTTTGGCTATTTATACTACAAAACTGTTCAAATCATGCCCAGTAACAGTTTTTGACCATGTCAAAAAGCATTCACCTGGACAACTCCTGCACATAGTATGCATAGTATAGCAGTGGGATGGTGCCAGCCAGTTTTGAAGGCTAAGAGAGGTTAATGGAGTGTACATGGTTGGTCACAGTACCAGGTAATTGGCAAATCACATACAGCAACTCCATAGGCAGGTAGAGTCTCTAACCTGCCAAGCCTAAGTGTACAGAAGTACAACCTTTTCTGTTAAGAACATTTCTATTCTAGCATAGCATGTAAAGAACTGCACACTAGTAAGTCTTTGGAAGGCATAATACTAACTATTTAGTATTATTATTTTATATATGGTCACTCTTTTTCAGAACATTCATATGACATGTTCAGTACTTACTATTGTCCTCGGAGGACACACTTTTTGTCTCTGTGCATAGTCTGAGATTTTTTTATAATAAAAATATTTAATGTAATTTAATTCTATATAATCTCTAAGTGTTCATCTTCATCATTTGCTTCAGACTGATTGCCTGATGAACACCTTCTAATTATAAATGAACCAGTATATTTATTAAGCTTATTTATATATAGGACACAAACCAAATGATTTCCTAATAAAAATGATGTATTTAAATGAAATGTTCTGAAATACATAGTAACATCTGTTTTTCTTTGCATCAGCTGTTAAAATGCTCCAATCTTAGAATCTCAGCTTTGTGGAGGAAAAAAAAAAAGGTTTAACTTTATAGGCTTTGAGCAAGCTGTCAGGAAAATCAACAGCTGGCTTGCATATGCTACAGTAGCTCTGCTTTTTATATAACATGAAATAATCTCATATGCCCCATTAGAGAACCATGTGGAAGGTATATTAAAATACTATGAGATTTTTCTTCATAAAGACATAAATATATAACTGATTTTTTCTTCCATTTAGCAAACTTGAAGCTTAAATTTCTTAGATTAAAGGTATTTTTATCTTCAGTACTGGTTTTAATGTTTTAGGTGGGGCATCTGTATTAGCACATTAATCTTTTTCCACTGCTATTGCAGACAAAAAAAACCTGATCATAATCATATAACCTATCAAAACAGAAAAGACGTAGCAAGCAAAATGTTAACTGAAGTCGCTAATTATGAAGTCTGAGATGCTAACATAACATTTGTCTCTCATGCTTGACTTAGAACTATATATAATGAAATAAATAAAATATTTTCTATAATGTTTGAAGTTGTGAAATTAATGAAATACATGTAACCAGAAAGGTTATATAGATTATATGTTATAAAGATTGAGAAAATTTCCAAGATCTTGTCTGATGGGCTTTCTAAAAATTTTATTTAATAAAATAATTTGACCTTATGCTTTTCAGCATATTTAAGTATACACTTAAATTCTCCTGACTTCAAGTTGGAGTTCAGTCTTAAAAGATAAGATCATTCTCAAATGATACTTTTAATGGAATTCAAACTATATAAATAGCATTTGTGCTTTTAAACACTTGGTGTTCTGAAATACAGGTAGATAAACCAGTATGGAAGCAAAAAAATTATTATTTTTCTTCTGTAATTTGAATATATACAAGAACTTGAAAGCTCTTATTATCAATTACTATTCAGATACTTTTTGGTGCCTGGGTGTGAAGTTAGTTACATATTTTTCTGAAGTCTTTAAAGACAAAGTAAAATATCAGTATTATCTTACTTTGTTATATGCTTTCACAGTTATTAATCTTTCTGTACATATTTACCTTTAAAATGAATAGTTAATGCCAAAATTTAAGAATTTAGAACCAAAGGTGAATCCCTCCAAATTTATATCCAGTAATATCCCAATAAAGTTCTATGATCTATAAAATTGTTGATCTATCTCTAAATGGGATGTTTTAATGAACCTCTGCAAGTGTTTCTGATGGTCCAAATAAAATAGACACTCAGATACTATAAGGTACTGACTAAAATGCCATTTCTTAGACCTAACACAAAAAGAATGAAAGAAAAAAAAGTGTGTAGATAACGTTACATTCCTTCCATAACCTTCCATGTAGAAGTGCGTTGGATGGACCTCCAATTCTGCACATGGCGCAGATGCTGTCCATTAAGAGATTCCCTGTTTTTCTGGTCTTTGGAGTTTTGATATCATGCTCTTAGAAGAAAATTACTCTATTCATCATTTCTACCGTCAACCACAAGGATGTTCACATGGCAACATGCTGCTTTATCTTAACATAAAGGTAAGGACGCGCAGGTGGTCATTGCCAAGTGGGAGCTGCCTACAGGTCCGTTTGTTAAGATTAGCTGGCTCAGTTTATCCAGGGGACAAGGAACGTGTTCAGCATAACAAAGGCCTGAAGGCAAGTGTTATTCAAAGAACAATATAGGCCTGCATGTAGTCACCTTAACTACTGAGTAGATCACTCACTCCTTGATGTGCAATAGTCTTCCAGCTAGAATCACTGTTGACCATTTGTGTTCCTGTAAGTGTATGTAAACCTTTGCAAGAAAATTAAGGAAGAAACACAATACTTTCAGAACTACATATCCAGAAAAAGTGGGTTCATTTTTTGAATATTAATTTATTTGAAATTAAGTAGGATTTTTTTATCCTTTCTCTCTTTCTATGATGGATGTCTTTGGAAATCTTCTGTTCAAAGTCTATTGGAAGGTTTTTTGCAAAAACCATTAAAGTGGTACCATTTTCATTTTTACTTCTGTATGGTACTTCTTGAATCTGTGCAACAGAGAGAACCCTGTTCTCAAGGAAATATAAAGCACAGGAACTAATAGACAAATTCTTCTCCAGGCTGAAAGGAAAAATGTTTCCAAATGCTCACTGTGAATCAATTTTTGGGTAGCCTGAAAAATCAAAATCAATATAGATTAACAATATTGATAAGTCTACATTTTACCTCCCTGAGGTACTTATTCTGGTAAAAAGCTCACTAGCTTAGGTAAACAACAAGCTTAAAGTTAAGTAGTCATTCATTCAGTTTTGTTAATAGGGTCTATTAAATTGATGACTGCAATATATTTTAAAACATATTCTTGATTTACTTGTATTAGTCTAGCTTTTATATCCATATATCACTCAGATATCGCTCAGGGTACCTGTGTGGTACCCTGGGCAGGAGCCATTACTCCATTATTCAGTCTACAAAAGACAATAAATAAGCAAATTTTGCTTCCTTCTGATACTGATTTTGCTTTCTTCTCTTAACAAATAGGTTTTATTTAACCAAATTGTGGAATATTTCTTATGCAGCCACTGAAGTGTCTATCTTCTTTTCAAGAGCATCCAAACTCTTTTCCCTAGAAAATTAACGCATGACAACATTGTTTTCATCTGAAAATACCTAACTTACAGCAGCAAAAACAGTAACACAGATGTTACAGCTTACAGCCAATACTACTATTTATCTGTCTACACTTGTCTTTACATTTTATTTCAGTTTCTGTGAAACTTGAAAGCTGTTAAATCTAATTTTCTCTTATAGGAATAGAAAGAAACAACAACTGTAAACCACTCCACTGTTTCAAATACAAAATCTAAGCCTTCTGGTAGTAACTTGTAGAGAGAAAAGAAATTACTCAACAGATAAATCTTCACTGGTATTACCTTTATATATGTTATCATGCTCCACAGATTCTTTTTTTCTTTTTTTAAGAGGCATGTGGAAGGGGAAAGTTGTGAACATTTCCATTAAATGTCATCTCCACAAAGAGCAGATGATCAATATACCATGTTACAAGGACAATAGACGAAATTTAGGGATAAAGTAATACACTGGCTGTGACTTAGGTTTTTATTTCCAACATCAACCTGTTAAGTTTTCCAAAGTGAGGCTTTTATAGCAGCATATCAACATTGGTACTGATGAAAAATACAGTATCACAGAATTGGTATGTAAACAATTCAACTTACTGTAAGACAGTTTAGATCTTCAGACTCCATCAACCATATTGAATAGGGATTAAACATAATGTTTTACAAATTTGCTAGTGGCTAGGCATCTCAAGCACTCTCATAAGACTGAAGAGTTTGATACAGAGCTTAAGGGAGTCTAGTGTCTTTCTGGATCACCGTTTTACAGCCAGGTGGTTTACTCTAACAAGCATCAAGTGTCATGAGATCCTGATGATGAGACCAAAGAATTGTGGTTTTGTTTTTGTTTCAGCATTCTAGGAGCTGAAACTCATAAACAATAGACAGCATATCTAGACACTTTAATTCAGAGGTATACAATCTGGAGTTGAATTCCACCCTTGATTTCTGCAATCTTACTGCATTCTTATCCACCCTCGTGCATTTAGAAGTATTTTACATTAACTTACTTGTATCTAAAGTAACCCCTAGAGGATGTTCTAATTAACTTGTCTAATGTCATTTAGTTTGCACAATTAGATGTATGACCAACTCTAAAGATTAATGTAGCGCTTCAGATGAACAAGTTCAGAAAATAAAATTGTCTGACTCTGTGCCAGCTTGACCTTCCCACACTGACTTGGTATTTAGCAGTAACAATCACATTCACAAAGTAATTCTAGCTCTTCTAATTCCCTAACATAAACATATACAAATCGAAGCAAACAATAGGTTACTTTCATGCAAACAAGTTTTTCAAAAAACAGTTTCATCTAAATGCTTTGATAAAATACCTTTCCCTGGGACACCCAGATCCTGATCTATCACAATAAAGCAGTTCCTGGAGATTTTTAGTGAAGTCTAATAAGCTTTCATCATTTTGATACTAAAGAAATTTCATAGACATGATGGAAAATAACACTGTTTAAAATGTGTCAAAACTGAATAATGAGTCCTTGTTTGTTTCATTGAGATGGCAAGTAATATAATGAAATGTGCTGTGCCTTGCTGGCACTTGAACACACTCCTTTTATCTGGAACTACACTTGTGATTCAAAGTAAACCGTAAACAATATTCTTGCCTTTCTTCTCTAAGTGCCAGCTCATTAGTTAAAAGCCTGCTGCCATATGGTGAAGCAGTATCAGCTGAAAAAAAAATGCATCAATCAAAGTAAGCTTCTAAATAAAGAACTTTCAGAATAAAAGTTTATGCTATTTTCAGTAACAAATACTAGTATTTGAGTTTGGTATTTAACTTAAAAAAATAAATAATGACATTATCGAATATGGGGGAAATGAATTAAAACAAACAAACAAACAAAACAAAAACAAGGAATAAGCACGCCCTTTTCATCATGTCCTAGTCTCACAAGTTGCATTTATACTGACTAAGCCTTTCCCCCTTAAACTTAATTCCACGAACTTTATATTGGAATGAGGTAAAACAGCTGGCACAACTTGTCTGCCCAACTTCATCAAGCCGTCATGATAACTTCCAAATTAATCTCTACTCAGGAGTCATGGTTTAAATTGAAAATGCTTGCAGCTGTGTTCTGAAAGAATTAATAATTGGACCTTATTTTATTTGTTGTAAATGTTATCGATTCATTAGCTCACTTCCATCCGCACAGAGATTTGTCATGATACTTACCTCTTTAAGTGAAATCTAGTGGTAAAATTTAGGACTGAACTACATAGGGCAGGATATGTTACCAACTTTGATTCAAGGCTATAGTCCGACCTATAGGGACAATAGCATATGCTAAAGTGCTTCTGAGTTTGAAAATAGGTAGTTAAGATGCTGTCGTGGTCGGAGCGCAGACGTCCGACCCACCTCCCAAAGGGAGGGGGAATCGAGGCAAAGCGAGATATCTCTCCACCAAGCTTGTAGGAAATTATGGATACCGAATGAGTATTCAACAAGTTTATTACTAAATATATTCTAATAAAACCGTATTTACTCTATGGAAATATTACAGTATCAAAGAACGCCACGCCCACCCACTCTCTCCCCCTCCCATCCACCAAAAGATAAGGGCAAATAAGAACCTAATTATGCCAAAATATGACCTCTATGTGTGGATGGTGCGTGTGTGTGCGTGCATGTGTCGTCGTCTGCTCTTTCAGTGTTTGGCGATGGTCCCCGTGGAATGGCAGCGATGCCCGACCGGCAGACTTGGGCGGTTCCTATGACGGCAACAACTTGCAGCTTTTTGGCGCCGTTTCTTTGATGCGGCTTTTCTGGTGGTGCGGCTTTCGGCAGCACGGCTTTTGGCGGTGGTGGCAACTTCTTGTCACAATTTCTTCGGTATTGGGCACCACAGTACAAGAAAGACATTGAGGTGCTGGAGCAAGCGCAGAGAAGGGCAACCAAGCTGGTGAGGGGCCTGACGAATGTGTCTTATGAGGAGCACCTGAGGGAACTGGGACTGTTTAGTCTGGAGAAAAGAAGACTTGGGGGAGAACTTATTGCTCTCTACAACTACCCAAAAGGAGATTTTAGAGAGGTGGGTGTTGGTCTCTTCTCACAAGTAATTAGTGATAGAACAAGAAGAAATGTCTTCAGGTTGCACTAGGAGAGGTTTAGATTGGATATTAGGAAAAATTTCTTTACTGAAAGAGTAAAGGTTAGTTCTAGAATAATATACCAATTCTTTATTACAAAAAAATTTCAAAAAGCTGATATTCATCAATCCGTGCCCTTCAGGTGGATATGTTCTATTTTCTGAGGGTTTGCAGAAGAAATATTATTTAAATATTTTTTCTTAGTTATTTGCCTGTTTTCAGAATTAAGATGGCAGAACTTTAACTCTTAAGATGTTTTTAAGAATCATGGATGTTGAAATAGGAATTCTGTTTTAGGGTTCACAGAATAACAGGATGATTGAGGTCAGTTGGTTCAATCTACCTGCTCATGCAGGACCATCTAGACTCATTTACCCAGGACCATGTCCAGATGCCTTTTTAATATCTCCAGGAATGCTGACACTACAGCCTCCCTGAGCAACCTGTGCCAGCACTCAATCACCTTCAAAGTAAAAAACAATGTTTACTGATGTTCAGAGAGAACCTCCAGTGCATAAGTTTGTGCCTGTTGCCTCTGGTCCTGTCACTGAGCACTGTGAAAAAAAGCTTGACTTCATCTTCTTTTCATTCTCCTTTCAGGCATTCATATACATTGGTGAGATACCCCTTAGTCTTTTCTTCTTTAGGCTGAACAGTCCCAGCTCTCTCAGTCTTTCCTCATAGGATAGATGCTCTAATCCCTTCATGACTCTAGTGGTCCTTTCTTGACTCTGTCCATAATGTCTAGTTTCTCTTCTAATGGGGAGACCAGAATCGGACACAGTGCAGAATAAAGGGGAAGGAAGGATCACCTCCCTTGACCTGCTGGCAATAATTTGTTTAGTGCAACCCGGGATAGCATTAACTCTCTTTGCTTCCAAGGCACATTGCTGGCTCATGTTGAACTTGGTATCTACCAGGACCCCTAGATCCTTTTCTGCCAAAATGTTTTCAAGCTGGGTGGCCCCCAGCATATATTAGTGCACAGGGTTGGTCCTCTCCAGGTGCAGGACTTTGCACTTCCCTTTGTTGAACTGTATGAGATTTGTGTCAGCCCATTTCTCCAGCCACTTGAGGTCCTTCTGGCATGACAGCACAGTTTTGTGGCATATCATGTACTCCTCTCATTTTGGTGTCATCTGTAAACTTGCTGAGAGTGAAGTCTGCTCATTCATCCAGGTCATTGATGAAGATGTTGAACAGGACTCTAACCAGTATAGACCTCTGGGGTATGCTGCTAGTTACTGTCCTTCAACTAGACTTTGTGCTGCTGATCACTACTATCTGTGCCCAGCCATGCAGCCAGTTTTCAGTGTACCTCACTGTCTGCTCATCCAGCCCACATATCAACAGCTTGTTTTATTGGGTCTGGCTGAGCTGATTTTCCTCACAGCAGCCCTCATGGTGCAAGGTTTTGTATTGGGAGCTAGAAGGGTGTCGATAACACACTTGTGTTGTGACTACTGCTGAGCAGTGCTCTGAAGTGCTAGAGCCTGAGCAATAGGCCCTGACTTGAAGTTGACATATGGATGAATCTCACAAATGGACAGTATGGCTGAAACCAACAGAGGATTTTTCTCTGCCGGGAAATTAGCTGTGGGAACGGACACACAGCTATCCTGAGAGACAGACCAAAGCAAACAGAGGTGCCTCCTCCTCTTTGAGTTTCTTCCCAGGCTTGGCTGACCTTGGATGGAACCCAATAAGGAGGAAAAATAGCAGATGTCCTGCTTTTAAAGTTATTTTTGAGGATTGCCTGTGCAGCCTGAATTGTTTATCCGACAGTGTAAAAGCTGGCCCTGCTTGTAAAGAACTTGGGAAAAAGCCGACCTGCGGGTGGACGCACCACACAGGTGGTCCCTGAGGCCCCAGTTGACTATTTGCTGCAACCAGGATTCCCCAGCAACAGCGGGACAGGATAAGTATATTGAACAGAACAAGGGTAATACTGGTAATGGATTTGATTGCTTATCCTATTGGTGGTGGTTGGGGTGGTGGGCAAGGCTAGGGCTATTTTTAACCAGGAGCCAATTAGTCAGAGGAGCTTCCTGTTGGGTGTGGCTTCTATTGGGGCTAGTTGCATCTTGCTGAGCTCTCTCAGTGGTGTCCTTCCATGTGAAGGGCTACTGAGGGAGCCATCTCTGTCTGTTGTGTTGAGCAGGCGATGTTAGCACCACAGTGGGCAGTGGAGGAGCTGGGCCCACAGAAATCTGTGTCAGGATTTTTCAAAAGAAGACTTGTGAGGGGATGTTGTTGAGTTCAGTGTTGGCCTGTGTGATCAGGCAACTGATAGCAGCATAAAATGATGATGTCTGAATAAGCACAACAATATTGAAGCCCTGCTTCCCAGGAAGGGGCTAGATGTTGCCTGCTGATGGGAAGCAGACAATAAATTTGTGTTTTAATTCGCTTAAATGTGTAGATTTGCTTAGCTTTGCTGTTATTATTAAACTGCTTTTGTTTTACCCACAAGGGGTTTATTTTTTCATCTTATTTTCCTTCCCCTTTTGCTCTGTTGAGGAGGGAGAGGAAAGAGTGGGTGATAGAATGGCTTGGTGGGCTCCTAGTGCTCAGCCAAGGTTAACCCACCACACTTGTCTATAAGAATCTTGTAGGAGACAGTGTCAAAGGCCTTACTGAAGTCCTGGTAGACAATATCCACTGCTCTGCCTTAATCTACCAGGGTGGTTATTTCATCATAGAGGTATATCAAGTTGGTCAAGCATGACGTCTCCTTGGTGAATACATTCTGATTATTCCTGATTATTTCTTGTCATTCATGTGCCTGGAAATGGTTTCCAGGATTAGCTGCTCCATCAGCTTCCCATGGTTCAAGGTGAGGCTGACCTGTCTGTAGTTCCCTGGGCCCTCCTTCTTCCTCTTCTTGAAGATGAAAGTAACATTTGCTTTCCTCCCATTCTTAGGCACTCCTCCAAGTAACCATGATCAAACAAAGATTATTGAGTGAAATTGCAATGGCATCAGCCAGATTCCTCAGCACTCATGAGTGCTTCTCATAAGGGCCCATGGATTTAGATATGCCCAGTTTGCTTAGGTTAACTAAATATTCAATTTTAAATGCGAATCCACTCTGATTTTTCAGTTTCCGTGCAAGGAAGAAATCTGAAAGGATTGTCACAGAAGTAATAATAACATTTTATTAAGCAATAAAATTTCTCTCTTTCTTAGGGAGGACAGTTTAGAAAACATCTTTTTTAACAAAGGATTAGCTTGCTCCGTAGCCTGTAAATTAACCCATTGACTCTTGCAGTGATACCTAATGATCTTTCCTTGGCTAATGAGAGTTTTCATAAGTTATTGCAATTTAGCTAAAATTATTTTTATATTAGAAAGGAGGGTAAATAGTAAAGAAGAAAATTTGTCTTAGGATCAAGTAGCTACTTTTACATTCCTGTGGGTCTGTACTCCAAGAGAAAATTAAAATTTCAGAAGAGAGGGATTAAAAAACTATTTCTGATTCTTTCTGATCTGCATGAAATTAAGGCAATACAAGGCTGAGGAAGGGAACCATATATCACTTGTGGACATGTCAGCTATTCTCTCCTGGATTTCTATACAGATGGTGGAAAGATATAAATATTTTAAGGGCATAAGTGATCTAACATACTTCTAGATATATACCTCAAGATGAGATAAATCATGACCTTGAATCCTCCTTTTCTCTCAATTGGTAATGAAAAGAACCAAAGATAACTACCTCAGATCTGGACACCTTTTTCTCATACTTTTAAAGTTAGATAACTAATCTAATCTATTTTTTTTTTTCTTTCCAAATGACCTGGTAAGAAAGTATTTTTACTTTCTTTTGCAATGTATTTTATATACTCTGGTTCTTGAAACATATAAAAGATGATGTAGCCTGTATTCTCCAGCAAGCACCTGAAAACGAGTTGTTCAGCGAGCCTTGTCTTATGTCTCTTTTGGGAAACAAAGAATCTCTGATCATCACTACACTGATTTTAACCTAAGTCCACTGAAGGAAAATACTGGACAGGGGAACAAGTTTGAATAATGCTATCTCTCCTAGACTGGTTTCGTAAGTCATAGCTGCAGATAAGCGCTACTACTAACTTGAAATTTAATACTCATGACTTTGTTAGAGGTACAGAGAAACTAGACTGTTGGTGCCCTGTTGCATATTTTTTTATTTCATTCTTGCCTCCAAAATACTTAAGCAGTCTGATTTTTAAAATAACCTCTTCCTTTAAATTCCTTTGTTCAAGTAATGAATCAAGAACCAAATCTCTTTTTTTAAAAAATAATACAAATTTAGATTTAACAGAAATAAAGATAGTTATTTTCAGAAAACTAATTTTAAGATTCTGCAGTCTGGAAATCTGAATCTTCCTCCAAATAGAAAGAGAAAAGCTCTTAGATGAACCATAACTCTTGTTCTAAGATAGAATTAGCTGTTTTATAGAGAATCCCACATGTTTCTATAAACTGAAAAGGAATAAAAAAAATATTTTAGACTAGAAACATGACTTCTAGGCAATGGAATTTATGTAAAATGAACCTAACTGCAAGTGCCTAAGGAATTTTCACTACAAAACTTAGATTTGTCTCTCAGACTCGTGAACTGCACCCCTGATTATCAATCCTACTTACTGTCCACTTGTTCAGTCAGTTCATTGGCCTGGATCACAGGCTAACAAAGGAGTATATGAAGTGCAAGATAATGGAATTCCAGCCAGTAAGTCACCTTCAAAGGAGGCCCAACTTAAATGCCTCTATGCAAATGCACAGATCATGGAGAACAAACAAGAGGAGTTACAGATGTGCATGTCTACAGGGCTATGATGTTATTGACATCACTGAGATGTGGTGGGATGGCTCCTACAACTGGAGTGCAGGAATAGATGGGTGCAAGCTCTTTAGGAAAGAGAGGCAGGGTAGAAGTGGAGTGGGTGTTGTCCTCTATGCCAGTGATCAGCTGGAGTACATGGAGTTTCGTCTGGGGATGGGTGAAGAGCTGACTGAGAACTTATGGGTCAGAGTTAAAGGGAAGGCAGGGGAAGGTAATTTCATAGTGGGGGTCTGCTAAAGGCTGCCTCACTAGGAAAACTGAGCGGATGAGGTCCTCTACAGATAAGTTTCATGTTCAGAAGCCCTGGTCCTCACGGGAGATTTCAACCACCCTGATACCTGTTGGAAGGACAACACAGCAAGGCACCAACAATCCAGGAGGTTCCCGGAATTCATTGATGGCAATTTCCTTCACCAAGTGGTAGAGAAACCAATGAGAAAAGGTGCTATGTTGGACCTTGTTCTCTGGCTGGTAGATAATGTGAAGCTCAAGGGCAGCTTTGGCTTCACTGACCACAAAGTGGTGGAGTTCAAGATCCTTAGGGCAACAAGGAGGATGCACAACAAGCTCACCACCCTGGACTTCAGGAGAGCAGACTTTGACCTCTTCAGGGATCTGCTTGGTGGAGTGCCATTGGATAAAGCTCTGAAGGGGAGAGGGGCCCAAGAAAGCTGGTAAATATTCAAGGGCCACCTCCTCCAAGCCCAGGACCAATGCATCCCAACAAAGAGAAAGGCAGACAAGAATGCCAAGAGACCTGCACGAATGAACAAGGAGCTCATGAACACACTTAGACGCAAAAGAAAATCTACAGAGTGGAGGAAAGGACAGGTGACCTGGGAGGAATACAAAGAAGTTGTCTGAGCATCCAGGGATCAGGTTACGTTACGAAAACTAAAGACCAGATAGAATTAAATCTGGACATCAAGGGTAACAAGAACGACCTCTACGGGTACATCAGTGATAAAAGAAGGCTAGGGAAGATGTGGGCCCTCTCCAGAAGGAAACAGGACACCTGGTCATGACTGATATGGAGAAGGCTGAGGTGCTGAACAACATCCTTGCCTCAGTCTTCACTCTCTGGGGCTCTAGCAACACCGCCAAAGTTGCAGAAGGCAAAGGTAGAGACTAGGAGAAGGAAGATCTGCCCACTGTGAAGATCAGATTCAAGACCATCTTACGAACCTGAAGATGTACAAGTCCATGGGACCTGAGGAGACCTATCCATGAGTCCTGAGGGTACTGGCAGATGAAGTTGCTAAGCCACTTTCTGTCATATTTTAAAAGTCATGGCAGTCTGGTGAAGTTCCCACTGACTAGAAAAGGGGAAAAAGGAAGACTGAGGAGACTACAGGCCAGTCAGTCTCACCTCTATGCCTGGCAAGATAATGGATCAGATCCTCCTGAAGATTCTGCCAAGGTGATTTATGGCAACCAACATGGCTTCATCAACAGCAAATCTTGCCTGACAAACTTTGTGGCCTTTTATGATGGAGTAACAGCATCATTGGATAAGGGAAGAGCAACAGATGTCATCTACCTGGATCCGTGCAAAGTATTCGATACTATCCCATATGACATACTTGTCCCTAAATTAGAAATATGGATTTGATGGATGGACCATTCAGTGGGTAAAGAATTGGCTGGATGGTCACAAAGAATTGTGGTGAACAGCTCAATGTCCTAGTGGAGACCAGAGACGAGTGGTGTTCTTCAGGGATCAGTACTGGAACTGGTGCTATTTAACATCTTTGTCGGTGACATAGACAGTTGGATCAAGTGCACCCTCAGCAAGTTTGAAGATGACACCAAGCTGTGTGGTCTGTTTGACATGTTGGAGGGAAGGAATACCATCCAGAGGGACCTTGACAGGCTTGAGAGGTGGGCCCATGTCAACCTCATGAAGTTCAACAAGTCCAAGTGCAAGGTCCAGCACCTGCATTGGGACAGTCCCAGGCACAAATAGAGCCTGGGCCATGAGTGGAGTGAGAGCAGTCCTGAGAAGAGAGACTTGGGGGTGCTGGTAGATGAAAAGCTCAACGTGAGCCAATAATGTGTGAGTGCAGTGCAGAAAGCCAACAGTATCCTGGGCTGCATCAAAAGAATTGTGGCCAGCAGGTTGAAGGAGGTGATTCTACCCCTCTACTCTGCTCTCATGAGACCCTATCTGTAGTACTGTGTCCAGCTCTGGAGCCCCCAGCACAAGAAGGATATAAACCTGTTGGAGAGGGTCCAGAGAAGGGCCATGAACATGATCAGAGGGCTGGAACATTTCTCCTACAATGACAGGCTGAGATAGTTGGGGATGTTCAGCCTGCAGAAGACAAGACTCCAGAGAAACCTCATTGCAGACTTCCAGTATCTGAAGCAGGTCTACAGAAAAGCTGGGGAGGGGCTTTTGACAAAGGCCTGTAGTGATAGGACAAGGGGTAATGGGTTCAAACTGGAAGTGGGTAGATTTAGATTAGATGTAAGGAAGAAATTCCCCACAGTGAGAGTGGTGAGACACTGGAACATGTTGCCCAGGGAGGTTCTCGATGCCCCATCCCTGGAAGTGTTCGAGACTTGGTTGGATGGGGTTTTAAGCTACCTGGTCTATTGGGAGGTGTCCCTGCCAATGGCAAAGGGGTTGGAACTATATGATCTTTGAGGTGCCTTCCAACCTAAACCATACCATGATTTTATGATTTCCTGTTTGTGTTCTTTACCACGTGAATTACCTTTTCCAAGGTAGAGGCACTGCAAATGGGCTAGCTCAACCCAATATATAGAAAAGCTATTGTCCTGGTTTGGACAGGACTGGGTTAACTTGGTGCAGCTATTCTATACCATGCTGAATGTCCTGCCCTGAGTGTAGTTCCACTTCCGGGGGATGATGGGGGGGGGGGGGGGGGGGGGGGGTGGGGAGCAAGTTCACATTGGGCTGCTTCGGGCACCACCTTTGTCTGGTATTATTTTTTTTTTTGATTGCTCCTTTCTCCACGGTAACCTTGGTTTGGTAAACGCAAACTCCTAATAGAAGGTTTTATATAAAAAACCTTCCTTATCTCAACTCAAAAAGGCACTTTAAAACCTTTTTTTTTCTTTCTCTGTCGGAGACCCGTGGCAGAGGGGAGGGGGCGGGGAGAAGCGTTGCGGGCCACGCGGCAGCTACCATGGAGCCCCGCCGGTGCTTTACTAAACCCCCACAGCTATTTAGTGTCTTTTGACATCAGATTAAAAACTGGTATCTTTTCAACATTTCTATACAAATACAGATGATTTGTGTCCCCAGATACTTTATAATAGGACTTCTTAATACTGAAGTTTTGGCTTTATATATTTGTTTTACTGAAGCTGTACTTAATGCACTGAAATGTTGCTTTCTGTTGTCTTCTTTTTCTGAAAAAGGTCATGAGAAATATTATTTTGAGTCTAGCTATAAACTACTTACCACACGACAATAGATAGGCTGAGGCTATCAGAAGAGTTAAAATGAGGTGTGTCAAGCCTCTGGCTAGTATCCTTACCAACAGATCTTTATTTTCTTCCTGCATATCCTTTTTTCTCATCTGTATGATTTTATTTTGGCCAATTCATTTTCTATAATGATGCAAAAAATGTATTTTTCTCCTAGCACGGGGCTTACTTCAATTAACAAAAGTATATTCAATGTGTGTGTGTACAGTCAACTGATCCCTTTGGATTTGTAATGAATTTGCCACGTGTATGTGTTATGCTTATACATTTATTTTAGTTAAGTCATTAAGCCTCTCCTTTAAAAAAGAACTTGAAGATTAATTACTTTCACCTCAAATAACACAGCCAGTTTCATAAGTGCAGGAAGAAAGGAAAAATTTCTTGTAACCAAGAAGGCAAGAACAGAGATTTTTTGTAATTTAGATGTACTGGTGATAAAATATATAACAAACTGCCCTTAGGTAAGTTTTTTGGGTTTGTTTTATTGTTTGTTTGGGGTTTTGTTTGTTTGGTTTGGGTTTTTTTGTTTGTTTGTTTTGTTTCCTTGAATTATCCATCGCTTCCATAAAGGAAAACAATTGACAGATTTTATCCAGAGGCTAGTACATTTTCATGATTTTTGAACTTCCTACAGTATACAGTATTACAGTCTGCCAAGGAAGAATGCAGAAATGTAAATCCTACATACTGCAGTAAGCTATCCATTAGATAGCTCAGCCTGAGAACAATCTGACTCTTTCATAAGGAACAACTAGTCACAAAAGAGTGAAAAGTCTCTGCTGTTCTTTGGTTGTATGAAACACAGTGGGGTTATAAGGCACTGTGAAACAAGCCAGACTTCCAAATAACAACAGGCAATCTTCATACTACTCCTTCAGCATCATATTTTTAATTCTGAATAGGTTTTAGCTTTCCTCTTCACAATTGCTCTTGCAGATCTTTATTGACTGTGTGGTGGGTAAATCCTGGCTGAATGTCAGGTGCCCACCAAGCTGTTCTATCACCTCCCCCCCCCCCCCCCCCTTTTCCTCTCCCTCCTCAGCAGACCAAAAAAGGGGAAGGAAAAAGGACCTTTTGTGGGTAGAACAAAAGCAGTTTAATAATAACAACAGTAAAGCCAAGCAAATCTGTGCACGGAAGCAAAGGAACATAAAGATTTATTCTCTAGTTCCCATCAGTAGGCAATGTCTGGCCCCTCCCTGGGAAGCAGGGCTCCAAGACGCATAGCTGTTGCTCCAGAGGACAATGGAATGCCCCCCCCCTCCTCCTCCTTTTCCCTAACTTTGTAGCTGAACTGACGTCATATGGTATGGAATATCCCTTTGGACAGTTTGGGTCAGCTCTCCCGGTTGTGTCCCCTCCTAAGATCTTGCCCACCCCATCCCACTGGGGGGGAATGTTGGGAAGAGCCTTGGTGCTCTGCGAGCACTGCTCAGCCATAGTCACAACACGAGTGTGTTATCAACACCCTTCTAGCTCCCAGCACAAAACGCTGCACCATGAGGACTGTTATGTGGAAAATGAGCTCAGCCAGACCTACTACAGACTGAAGTAATAATTGATTATCAGCAGTATTTTACATACTAGTAAACCTTTTATCTCAGCTGAAGATACATTTTTTAAGTAACCTTTCAGACAAAATCTTTAAAATACAGAAAAGACATGTCCCTGCTTATTGTAGAGGGGTTGAACTAGATGACCTTTAGAGATCCCTTCCAACCAAATAAATTCTATGATTCAATAAAAATTACAATAAACAACAATAAAAGAAGGCTATATTAAGCCCTCAATTAAAGATAAGACTATTTTCTGATTTTAGGACCTGAATATTTGTAACCCCATTTTATTTAAATGATTTAAATGAATTCTTGTATTTACCAAATGTCTTATGATTACGAGAGCATGAATTATAAATAAACTTTCATAATAATTTCTTTCTAGGAATTAAAATTGACCTTTGATCACAGGATGATTCAGAAGTTTAATTAGCTATTAATGCAAAAGTATTTTATTATTATATGTTTTCTGCACATTTATTTCACTGGAAAAGATAATTATTAATTATTATAGATTGAAACATTTTACTAAATTTTGTGATATACATTTTACTTACAAGGAGTAAGATTTCGTAAGATTTTTTTACACTGTAGTGAGAATTTCACTTAGCTAAGTATGAAAAACCTGTAAATGAGATCATTAGATTGTATGGAAAGAACAACAGAAAAATAATGTAAACATATGTGCTAATAATTACTAAAAATGCTCTGTGAAATTGATTTCCACCTCTGCAGGTAAACATCATTTTTTTCTCATTCAAAAATTGTGTACATATTGGCTTCCATTATTAAATGAAAGCTACTGATTATGCTGTATTTTTGTAAGCCAAAGTCTTATAAAAATATTGTTTTGAGGAATTAAAATCCTGACAGCTGGCTTTCTCAAGTTTGACAGTTTTTCTTGCAGGTGCAGAGATTTCTGAAAGCTCTATTTAGGGAAAAAAACTTGAGAAAAAAACAAAACAAACAAACAAACAAAAAAAAAAAACCAAAACAAAACAAACAAACAAACAAAAAACAACAACAACAACAACAAAAAACCAAAAACAAAAACAAAAAACAATGAAAGGTTTGAAATAATGAATTTGTTACCTAGTATAACTATCAATAAAATATTTCTCTATGTTGAAGTGGTAAAATATTACAATTTTGGCAGTGTTTTGTTTTCCTTCTTAAAACTGTTGTTTTCTCTTCCTCTCAAAATTAAACCCTTAGAAAGAAGTTTATAAGTGAGCTTTGAAATATATTTATTTACTGTATATTTGCAGTGGTATAAAGGAACACATTAAGCTGATATTGTAACTCTGCTCATTCGCAGCGATTTGTGAATCTGAATACCTAGACAGCATTTAACCAGAACTTTATTTTCTAAATAGGCAGCAGAACAGAGAATTATGTTTTAGAAATAGAGTGGGAAACAGGCTTAACTGCAGTATAACAATTAAAGATAAGTTAGTGCTCCCTACCAAATGAAAAGATGGTAGACACATGGAGAACTGGACATGAAGAGTTCATATCTATTGCTGATTCTTTAATATTTCAAATGGTAAGGGGTGTGATATGCTGTATATTAGCGAGGACAAGTAGAGAACACATGAAAAATTTTAAATAAGAAAATCTATTGATATCTAGGTGATGTTTTCCTTCATAGTCTGGAGATGGTTTAACCCATCTTGCCTGAACAAGAATTCCCACACAAAGAAAGTGTTCTTTGAAGTATTCCTTAAGCTTACTTGTGATATCTGTCTTTGGATAGCAACCATTTCATGGAAACTATACTCTTTCTATTGACTAGAGGACTCCTAAGTGACTAGCTTTACATTTAGATGAATGCGAGTCCCAAAAGTTTGGAAAATTTTTGTTTGTTTTCTTTGAAATTTCCTAGTCTGCTGAACTGAGTGGTAATATGAAAACTGATAAGGCCTTGAAAATAATCTATTGGTGTTTTTGCTTTTAATGTAAAAAGATGGAAATCCATTTTTGCATTTGACTGGTTTAAAACTTGAAGCAAATGAGTAAAGGTTCAGGAGATAGCTTTTTTTAGAATTAAAGAAACACCTTTTTTTCATCAGATTTCTGAAATCACTCTTGTTAAAACTAAACACAGGAAACAACTTCTCTTCCCTTATTTTTATGACTGATCTTGAGCAAGTCAGTTGAGGAATTACTGGTAAAATATAAGTTCTAAGTTATTACTGGAAATTTAACAAGATCAAATTATTACAGGAAAAAAATTATATGTTATGTTAAAGGTATGAGTGAGCCTTTTTTTAAATTAAAATGGAAAATGAGCCACCAAAAATAGAATTATTTAGTTTGACAAATGCATTTTAAACATTATTTAAAACAAAGACTTTTTCTTTTCACAAGTTGGTAGCTATCAGGGTTTAGACAAAAGGGTTTTGATCATTGCTAACTAGAGTTTTGTGTCTAGCACACATCAATCCCTATTATCACCTCTATTATATTGATTATATTACACTTTTCTGTATCATCTTGGTAATTTTTGAATGATTGAGATCTATATACACCACTTGCTCCTTCTGCTATCACTATGTATCAAATATCTTTTATGGCAAGTTAATGAACAAACATTTTTTATTTGTTAACATAGCAAAATATTGCAAAGCTATTTAGTAGTGTGTTCAAGTATAGGAGTAAATTTTCCTTAATGTTTCCTAATTCCTTTTCACTTCACATGAATAAAACAGTTTCAAAGTGCCATAAACAATTTCCAAGACATTAAAACAAGAATTATATATCGGATTTTTAGTCACAAAAAGCCAAATGAGTTTATAAAATAATTTTATTTTCATTAAAATTTAGTAATCTATGACAAGAAAGAATTTTAATTGATTGCTTAGTTAAAAACTCTGAAAAGACACAATGTTTGGTGTTCATTTTATTGAACACTTTCCTTTCAAGATGAAAGTAAATCTAGCATGAAACCTCTATCTTTTATGCTCTATTTCAATGTCACGTAGATAGCTAATGTTTTAGTAAGGATTTGGGTTAGTACTTCTTAAACCATACTTCATGGACAAAAGATGGTGCAGAAACCTGTGATAACATATCTACATATTTCTTAAAACCTTTCATTTTAAAAATTGATGATTAATGGGTATGATGTGGCTCAGACCGCCACAGCGAGACAGCGGCACCGGCACTGGCAAGCTCTGTTGCCAAGTACTGCACTTTTTTCCTCCATTTTCGAGGTTTTTGAGGTGGACGGGGGTTCCCTGACCCAGGGAAGCCCGAGGCAGGTGGGAGAGACCTGGCAGGAGTCGGTGTCTCTCGTGAGAGAGTCCGAGAGGGCCACGTGGCTGGGGGCGTTTCCGGGGAACCCGTGGCAGATTTAAATGCGGTGAACCCAGAAGTGGCGCTCAGACTGCCACAGCGAGACAGCTAGAGCTCTTTTGCCCTTTCACACGCGGCCAGCAGGGTGTGTGGGGGAGGGGCACAGGGAAAAACCAAAACCAACAATAAAACAAACAAACAAACAAAACCCAAAACCAAAACAGCAATGGTTGTGACCAGGGCTAAACCTCCTGCAAGGAAGAACATGGCGACACAGACAGAGGTCCTGCAGGAACACGTTGGTGTCCAGGTCTCCGGCTGCAGATAGTGTCGGAGTCTGACACTGTTGATGGAGGGTGATGGGGATAACACCTGAGTCCGGTGTGACCAGGTGGACGATCTGCTCAGCCTGGTGGCTGAGCTAAAGGAGGATGTTGAAAGGCTGAGAACAATATGGGAGTGAGAGAGAGAAATAGACTAGTGGAGTCAGGCCCCACCATCCTTGAGGACAGGGCAGCAGGTGGAGGCTCCATTAGGAGAGGATCCCCTCCTCTCTTGCTGCCAGGTAAATGGAGAAAACCAAAGAAACAAGGGGGAATGGAAACAGGTCCCTGCTTGGCGAGGCAGGCAAACCCCATCCTAGTCTCCCTCCCCTTCCCCTTCTTGGTTGTCCTTGCACAACCGATATGGGGCTCTGGAATTGGAGGGAGAAACAAATGATGATGGGGATGAAGGTCCATCAGAGGAGTCATTCAGGGCTAGCCAGTCTCCCCCATGCATTGTGACTGGTTCTAAAAAGAAAGAAAGGAAGGTAATTGTAATCGGTGACTCCCTTCTCAGATGAACTGAGGGCCCCATATGCAGTCCAGATCCACACCACAGGGAAGTCTACTGCCTCCCTGGGGCCAAGGTCAGAGATATAGCTAGGAAACTCCCTAGTCTGGTACGGCCATCACATTACTGTCCCTTATTGGTCATCCAGATTGGTAACAATGCCACAATGGGAAGCCTCAAAACAATTAAAAAAGACTTCAGGGCCCTGGGGAGATTGCTTGAGGGCTCAGGAGCCCAAGTGGTGTTCTCCGCCATTCCTTCAGTGGCAGGGAGGAATACTGAAAGAGGCAGGAAGACCCACCTGATAAATATGCAGCTGAGATGCTGGTGCCACCAACAACATTTTGGGTTTTTTGAACATGGGGAGCTTTATGCTGCATGGGGTCTGCAGGAAACAGATGGAGTTCATCTGTCCCCAAGGGGGAAAAGAATCTTTGCATATGAGCTGGCTGGGCTCATTGAGAGGGCTTTAAACTAGACCCGAAGGGGGAAGGGGATAAAACTGGACCTGCCAAAGTTGAGCAAAAGGGTGGCAGGCCATTGTTTGGAAAGAAGTCACTAGCGCGGCTCAAGTGCATCTACACTAACGCACATAACATGGGCAACAAACAGGAGGAGCTGGAAGCCATTGTGAAGCACGACTGCTACGATGTAGTAGCCATTGCAGAAACATGGTGGGATGACTCTCATGAGTGGAGTTCTGCAATGGATGGCTATAAGCTGGAATAGGCAAGATAGAAAGGGCGGTGGGGTGGCTCTCTATGTTAGAGAGTGTTTTGAATGCATGGAAGTTAACAAGTGTGATGGACCAGTCGAATGTTTGTAGGTAAAGTTGAGGAAGGCCGAGGTAGATGTCCTGCTGGGGGTCTGTTATAGACCACCCAACCAGGACGAACAGTTTGATGAATTATTCTATAGACAACTGGCAGAAGCCGCAAAATCGCAAGACCTTGTTCTTGTGGGAGATCTCAACTTGCCAGACATCTGCTGGAAATATAACACAGCAGACAGAAAACAGTCCAGGAGGTTCCTAGACTGTGTGGAAGATAACTTCCTGAGCCAGTTGGTAAGTGAGCCCACCAGGGGAGGTGCCTTGCTCGACTTGTTGCTCACAAACACAGAGGGACTGGTGGGTGATGTGGTGGTCGGAGGCCGTCTTGGGATTAACAACCATGAAATGGTAGAGTTCTCAATTCTTGCCCAAGTAAGGAGGGGGAGCAGCAAGACTATTACCATGGACTTCCAAAGGGCAGACTTTGACCTGTTTAGAGCACTGGTTGAGAAAGTTCCTTGGAGTACAGTCCTAGAGGGCAAAGGGGTCCAGGAAGGCTGGACTTTTTTCAAAAAGGAGCTCCTAAAGGCCCAGGAGCAGGCTGTCCCCATGTGTCGTAAGACGAACCGGCGGGGAAAACGACCGGCCTGGCTAAATAGGGAGCTTCTGGTGGAACTTAGGAGAAAGAGGAGAGTCTACCACCTTTGGAAGAATGGGCAGGCTACTCAAGAAGAGTGTAGGGATTTAGTTAGGGTATGTAGAAAGAACATCAGGAAGGTAAAAGCTCAGCTAGAACTCAGCCTGGCCACCACTGTAAGAGACAACAAAAAGAGTTTTTACAAATATATTAACA
Organism: Eurystomus glaucurus suahelicus; assembly: GCA_032159205.1. Taxonomy (NCBI): domain Eukaryota; kingdom Metazoa; phylum Chordata; class Aves; order Coraciiformes; family Coraciidae; genus Eurystomus; species Eurystomus glaucurus. The sequence goes on from JAVFHW010077067.1 coordinate 123,645, forward strand.
ACAAAAAAAGAACCAGGGAGAATCTCCATCCTTTACTGAATGCAAGGGGGAACATTGTTACCAAGGATGAGGAAAAGGCTGAGGTACTTAATCACAGAATAATAGAACCATAGAATGTTTCAGGTTGGAAGGGACCTCCAAAGGTCATCTAGTCCAACCTCCCTACACAAGTAGGGACATCTACTTAGGTCAGGTTACTCAGAGCCTCATCAAGCCCGACCTTGAATGACTCCAGGGATAGGGCCTCCACCACCTCTCGGGGCAGCCCATTCCAGTGCCCTGTGACCCTCATGCTAAAGAACTTTCTTCTAATATCTACCCTAAATCTATCTTTTCCTAACTTAAAACCATTACTTCTTGTCCTATCACTACAAACCCTTGTGAATAGACCTTCCCCTGCCTTCTTGTAGGCCCCCTTCAGGTACTGGAAGGTCAGTATAAGGTCCCCTCAGAGCCTTCTCTTCTCCAGACTAAACAGCCCCAATTCCCTCAGCCTTTCTTCATAGGACAGATGCTCCATTCTCCTGATCATTCTGGTGGCTCTCCTCTGGACACGCTCCAATACGTCACATCTTTCTTGTGCTGGGGGCTCCAGAACTGCACGCAATACTCCAGGTGAGGTCTTACCAGGGCAGAGTAGAGGGGCAGAATCACCTCTCTTGATCTGCTGGCCACAGTTCTCTTGATGCAGCCCAAGATGTGATTGGCCTTCTGGGCTGCCTTTGCACACTGGTGGCTCATATCCAGTTTTTCATGCACCAGCACTCCTAAGTCCCTCTCCACAGGGCTTCTCTCCAGTATGTCCTCTCCCAGACTATACTGGTAATGCTGGTTGCCTCAGCCCAGGTGCAGGACCCTGCACTTGGCCTTGTTGAACCTCATAAGGTTCATCTGGGCCCACCTTTCCAGCCTGTACAGGTACCTCTGAAGGGCATCCCGTCCTTCTGGCATATCAACTACACCCCCCAGCTTGGTATCATCTGCAAACTTGCTGAGGGTGCCCTCAATGCCATTGTCCATATCATTAATGAAGATATAAACAACACTGGTCCCAGCACAGACCCTTGGGGGGTCAGTCTGGTTATCCTCATGGTATTCAATCCCCTGAACTGGAAGATAGGAATGGAGAACAGAATAATACCCTCATAATCCACAAAGTGATAGTTAATGACCTTCTAGGCCAACTGGAAACCCACAAGTCTATGGGGCCAGATGGGATCCACCCGAGAGTGCTGAGGGAGCTGGTAGAAGAACTTGCCAAGCCTTTCTCCATCATTTAGCAGCAATCCTGCTCAACTGGGGAGGTCCCGGATGACTGGAGACTTGCCAACGTGACACCCATCTATAAGAAGGGCAGGAAGGATGATCCAGGGAACTACAGGCCTGTCAGCCTGACCTCGGTCCCAGGAAAGGTTATGGAACAGTTCATCTTGGGGGTGATCACACGGCAAGTGCAGGACAACAGGGCGATCAGGCCCAGCCAACATGGGTTCATGAAGGGCAAGTCCTGTTTAACCAACCTGATCTCCTTCTATGATCAGGTGACCCACCTAGTGGATAAGGGCAAGGCAGTGGATGTTGTCTA